>JAFIRS010004875.1:0-72185 GCA_018342105.1 Gonioctena quinquepunctata
AGCTCAAAAGAAAACAGAACACTATGATATTTCTTTAAAAATTGGTACATTTGTTTCAAATAGCAGCTGTTGAAAAATCAAACAAGAATATCAATAAGGGTAGAAGAAAAGCTCAGAGTCATCTCCAAGTTGAAGTTATCTAATCCAAAGACATGTTTCGGGATCGTAAGGTTCCATCATCAGTTTTTGTACAAGAAAAATCTGCAAATGGAGGAACAAATTGTAAAACTTTTATAACAATATTTATAGGTGAAATATTGGTTAGAAAAAATATGCCATAGTTCATCCATTATCAATTGCAGAAGCATAAAAAACAAGTTTTAAAATATTCAAATATTTTAAAAATACGTTAAAATAAAAAAATATGCCATAAACGAGAAAGTATGTATCAATAGGCAATCGGATCATCATACTTTCATTTTCCCACCATCGAAAAAAGCCGCATTTTCCAATAAAACACATCACAACTATAAAATATTTCAAAACCTATGTCGATTCTAGACCAGAGACGCTACTGGCTTTGATGTATTCAGACCTCCTGAGACACGTATCTAACTTGTGATTTATTAGTCTCAACGTATAGATACACCTACAAGCATTATCATTGGCTTGCGGTCCGTTTTAATTAGCTGCTGGATAAATAGACAGTTGTCACTCAAACCCACGTTGACTATCGGCTCTTTTAATCTCCTTTTGATCTTTCCTCCGCCGACGGAGAATGATAACGAGTAGTAGGGAAATCTAGGGCAAAACGGGGTACTGGGGCATAACGGGGTACCGACATTTTTCGTAAATTCCGTTCGAATTAACCCGCCAAATCTCAGACGCATTATTTCCACTACCAATACCCTTCACTGCAATAGACGCAGCACGAATCGGGCGAACGTTAGTTTGACCTTGTCCGGCATAGAGTTATAAACGCCGTACGTTGTAAAACTGGATCATATATTTCCTTAAGGTACGTACATTTTTCGAAAAGTTATTGATGTTTTGTTTATGCTATATCGTTATTGCCTTTATATAGTCTACTTTATCAAACACATGGCTTCAAAAATACTTCTACACTGATTTTTTTCTTCTTTTATTTGAGGACGTGTTTTTGGGGCGAAATGGGGTTTTGATGATTGTGCATAACGGGGTCCCGTTTTACCCCGTCCTTGGATTTATTATATTTTCCTATTGGTTTCGGATGGTACGCAAATACGCAAGAAAGACAACTCGTCAAAATTGGTCTGAAGAGTCAATGAAAGAAAGTCAATGAAAGAAGCAGTACAGGCGATTATTGAGGGTACCATGGGTTATAAAAAAGCAGCGCAGCAATTTAAGGTGCCTCAAACCACATTAGAACGTTATGTTGCAAAAGCAAATAGAGATGTGGGGTCAAAGTTCAACATAGCGCCATTAGGAAGCGCCAGAAATGTGTTTACCGAAGCTCGAAAGTTAGAGATTGTGAAAAATGTAAAATACATGGAATCAAGATTATTCGGCTTCACAATGAGAGAGTTAAGAAAATTTGTTTATCAATTGGCGGTCGTGAACGGTGTTGCAAACAGGTTTAGTAAAGACACTCAGATGGCCGGTCCTGACTGGATGGAACATTTTCTTCCAAAACACCCTACCATAGCCCCAAGAAAACCAGAAGCCACATCAGGAGCTAGAGCAATGGGCTCCAATAAGGTTGCTGTGAATCAGTTCTTTGGTTTGCTTACAAGTATTATCGATAAGTATCAACCAACTGCAGAGAAGATTTTCAATTGTGATGAGACAGGTATCACTGTAAATCCAAAGGGACATTTGAGGATATTAGCACTTAAAGGAAAACGCCAAGTAGGAGTTCTCACTTCTGCAGAGAGGGGGGAAACCGTGAGTGCTGAAATTTGTTGCTCAGCTTCAGAAAGTTATGTTTCTCCTTGCCTTATTTTTCCAAGAGGAAGAAAATGCCCTGAATTTGAAATTGGGTTGCCACATGGTTCTTTGGTTGAAACAAGTGATTCTGGTTGGGTGACTGGAGATATATTTTTCAGATGGTTTAAAAAATTTGTTCAATTTTCCAGGGCTTCAAAAGATAACGCCGTACTTTTAATTTGTGATGGCCATGCCAGTCATACAAAAAATCTTGACCTTATTAATTATGCCCGAGAAAATGGACTGATTCTGCTTTGTTTACCACCACATTGTTGGCACAAGTTTCAACCTCTGGACGTCGGCTTTATGAAACCTCTCAGCAACTACTACGAAAATGAAGTAATCCCGAAAAAGTCGTAACACTTTGGCAACTTTCGACTCTTTTTGGCGCTGCCTATGTTAACCCAGCAACATTGAAAAATGCTATGAGTGCTTTCAAAACAACTGGAATTTGGCCACCGAATGAAAATGTTTTTGAGAAAGTGACTTTTTACCAGCTTCTACGACAGATATTCCTTTAGACGATGAAGGCAATGAACAGCAATTCTTAGGAGAAAATGCCCGTCAGATTCCAGAAAAATCTGTGATCCATAAAAATAGAGTAGATACAACTCCGCCTTCACGTGTGCCAATGAAAAACATCAACAATGATTCTTCGCCATTACCACAATGGCCTGATGCCCCTCCAACTCGTGAAAAAACACCGAATTAGGTAGTTCTACAAGAGCCAAATATATTTCCTCTTGCATCGCCGCAAGATTTGCAGGCAATTCCTAAAGTAACTTCTGTTGCAAAACGCCCTCAGCGAAAATGAGGGAAAACAGCAATTTTAACATCCACTCCTTACAAAATGGAATTGAAAATATCTATTCAAGAAAAAAATTAGAAAGCTAATGGTGTCAAAAAAAAAATAGGCAGTGTAGGGAAAAAGAAAAGAGCAGTTCCTAAATTAACAGAAAAGCAGTATTGAAAGACAAAAATAATAAAGATTCCTCAAGAGACGAAGACGATGCGATATGTCTTTATTGCAAAGAATTTCATAGTACTTCCACCGAAGGATGGATTTCATGTTGTCTTTATCACGAATGGGCTCATAATTCCTGCGCTGGTATTGACAGCGATGACGATGAGACTACGTTCCGATGTGAACTTTGTTCCTAGCTAACTTTGTATATCATATATTATATAACTAAGAGTTCTTATATTAATAAATTATTTTTGTTCACCTACACGTACCCCATATACTAAACCCATTTTACCCCAGATACAATTCCCATTTTGCCCCGTATACCGGGCAAAACGGGGAGAAGCCTGATTTTTTAAAAATATTTGAAAAAACTACGTAAAAATTGGTTATTTAGTTGTTTAAAGTCTGAAGGTAATAAATTCAAAATGGCACACTTAAGTTAATTCGTTTTATGAAAAAAATCAGGCCCTTAAAGTTAGGTACCCCGTTTTGCCCTAGATTCCCCTACATATTATTTTTCGTTCATATTCTCCGCATATACGCTCGTGTTAGCGAAGTGAGTTTTTCATTTGCTCCCTATAAAAACAGCTTCTGCAATTGAAAATGATTGAACTATACCTACAACCATTGTTATGAAAGTATTACACTTTGTACTTCCATCTGTAGATTTTCCTTGTACACAAACTGATGATGGGTTCTTAAGATCCCGAAACATGTCTTTCGATTAGATATCTTCAACTTACCATTGAAATGTGGAGATGACTCTCAGTTTTTCTTCTACTGATTAAATCATCCACTCCACTTTGAGCCATGGACTTCTTCCTACGTTTACAAAAATCCCAATCTTTCATTTCTATACCAATATCGGCAAGCTATAGCTCTCCTGAAAGAGCTTCATGAGCTCCACAATTTTTTTCTAAGATATGCAAACAAATGAAAAATTGCTGTAAATGACCATTGATGGAAATTATTAGTTTTTGTTAACCCTGCATGCTCCTTTTATTGAGGTTTATTCGCTGGTGTTAATCATATACTATTTTGGTTTATCAACATTTCTTGATTTTGAGTTTTAACTATACAGGGTGTTTCTTGATAACATGCTGATATTCAGGGAGGTTATTCTTGGGTTCATTTTAAAGAAATAACTTCAACATGGACATGTCCTTAAGGTCTTAACTTTTAACCTACAGGGTGCTAGAGTTTCAAGAGAACATCTTCCTTATAATAACTTTGGTATGACCCAAGATATTTTTGTGAGCGTATTACGCATCTACTATGCATCAAAAGGAATTATCTGCAGTACAACATAATTCTTTATTCTTGCCAGTGGTGTTCGTGCGGAATTTGCACTGAATCATTTTGAAGAGAAAAGTAATACGCCACTGCTTTTTCTTAAAGTAAAAATTACTTTTAAAATCCTCATTTATTTCTGAGCAACTCTGTTTTTTTTTAATTTGACGTACGGTTTTCGCATGAAAAAATGAAATTGATCCATTTGCATTTCGCTAGACCAATAACAAGAAAAAACAATGTATGTAACTTTAAATAAAGATTTATTCAAGAGAATAATTTTCAAACGGTAAAATTATAAAATTAAAGTAATTCAAATATATTGGGGAATGCTAACACAAAATTATCCTGGACGCACGAAGACATAAATCAAATCAGATGTTCAAAATGTGAACCTCCTGCAAATATGCATGCCTCTGCTCTTCTCCTCATGGACTCACGTACTCCCTAGAAAATGCCGGGACTGTTTCTAATAGTTTCGCAAGGAAATATGAAGCGATTTCTCGACTGGCCTTCAGTATGAATTGGTATGCTGTAAACCTATGTTTTAAGATGACTCCACATGAAATAATCTAAACTATTAAGGTCGGTGACCTAGGTGGCCATGCCTGTGGTCCTCCGCAATTATTCAGATGAAGTGCGCTGGCGCTACATCGTGTATAAACCACAGTCGATTTCTTACTTAAATGGGAACATCTTCCATCAAAGCTGGCAATTCTTCTCCGAAAAACTGCCGGTAATTGTGCCCATTCAACACTTTTTGAAGAAATCATTGGCAAAGTTCATCCGTAATGGAAAGTCGCGAGAGATTAGCGCCTGAACCAGTTTTCCAAACAAGAATAAGTGAGATATTCGAATTGTTCCCAATTTTTCGGGAACTCAATCCGGGATCTTCCTCAATTGAATTCAGAACCGCTACCTCATTTTCTGGGGTTCCTACTGTACGCTTACTCCTATTGCATTCTTGTATATTTGTTTTCGCGTATTTGTGCATCGGTATATTTCGTATTTTTGTATCCTTTGAATTGTCTATATTTTGAATTCCTGTATTTTTTCATCTTCATATCTTCACAGTTTCATGATTTATAATACTTTATTTCACATCTTACTCTTCTGCATTGTTACATTGACTATTTCATCTGCCTTGCACGCGAAACAAGTGCTTTGCACTTAGCCCTAAAACTACTTCATTCACTTTTAGGTTTAAGCCATTCACGTTGTACATAATTAGACTTAGTTACTCTGAATAAAGTTATGATATTGATGATATTCCCAAGCAGCATTATAGTGACGGAAACTGATACTGCAACTTCGACTGGATAGTTATCACGTAATCACCACTAAATCTACCACTATACAGTAAGAATAACTGAAATTTTATATGTGTATGGTTGAAGTCACGTAATTCCCATCTATGGTAGCCACTCCACAGTTCTATAACTTATTAGTGTCATTTGAGGTGTCTGAAACATTATGGCCACCTAGCAAATCACTTTGAAGGTTTTCAAACTTAAAAGTGGAAAATACCCGTTGCGGTAACCATCCTGTACCACTTATATAACACTTAGGAGTCACAGTCACTTTCAAGGGAGTATGATAGTTTCGGTGACGTTTTGGTAACTTCCATAAAACCTTCAATGTGGCAGGCACTTGTGGTGATGGTTGCCACGTTCTTGCTATCTCCATAAGTGTAAACCACAGTTCGCATTTAATAAAAGTCGCTACAAATTACAATAACCTTCAAAATTCATCATTCCGCGCGATGACGGAAGCTTACCTAAGTTTTCTCAAATTATTTTATTGTGGCTTACAAAAAGTTTGTTTAACCTGTTACGTTAAACATTAATGATTTTATTCAATATGAAATGGGTTATGCGTTTTAAATAGAAAATTTTCCTTGATTTTGAGGTGGCAGTGCATTGGTGCGTACGATGACGAAAACTAACCTAACTTTTCTCAAATTATTTTATTGTAGCTTACAAAAAGTTCGTTTTATATGGTTACGTGAAACGTGGATGATATTAATTCCATATGAAATGGGTTATGCGTTTTCAATAGACAATTTTCCTTAATTTTGAAGTGGCAGTGGATTGGTCAGCGCGATGACGAAAACTAACCTAACTTTCCTCAAAATATTATATTGTGGCTTACAAAATTCGTGAAACGTGACTGATATTCATTCAAAATGAAATGGGTTATGCGTTTTTAATAGACAATTTTCCTTGATTTTGTATATAAAGGTTAATTTCAATAGATCGGATCTCTGACTTGTGCTCCAGCTTACTATTGATACTTCAATTGTTAATTCTATTCGCATAAATGCGATCATTTCCATTACTTGTTAATTGATAATTGTTACTTGATACTTGATAATTATTGATTGGAGCTGCATGAATCCACTATACTAGCTACATAATCTTTTTTAACAATTGAAGAACATGTACCCCAATTTCGAGGTTATAACTCTGAAGTGGCAGGTTATAATAGCCCGACGTGTTCCCCCTTTCAAGGGTATAAGACCTATTGTAATTCTTAGGTTATAACCTTGAAGTGGTAAGTCATGGGCCTGCGACGTGGGTGCCACTTTACAGTGGTGGAAAAGTTGATAATTCAGTTCCACTGGACACTTCATTATGGGAGGAGCTTAAGAGTGGTATATTTATACTTTCTGCCACTTTAAAGTTACATTCTCAAAAAGCCGCCATATTTTACAGGAATATGCTGGTTTGCCATTATTAGAGAAATAATCGAAATATTCAATACAGATTTATTTGTCATCAGCACTGCATCAAATGTAGTAATTTGTTACGTAAGTTTTTGGTTCAACTAACCAAGATTGTTAAAACAATATTTGAGGGATTTGAGTTCATAATTTCAGAGGCGAGTTATTTCCAGAATTATAATGTTTTCCTTAAATAAAGTGTATTCAGATGGCGCGTGCTAACAATCGAGCTACAACACCCATATTTCACATAAAACTTTCAATAGTTTCAATTTCATCCCGATCAGGAGTATCCAAATTCAATATACTTACTTACGCGTTTGTATGTTTATGTGTTATATATTTTCATAGTTGATCGTGTGTTAGAAATGAATCAGGCAAAATGGAAGAATGAGGAACATTAATCATAAAAATATGTTGCTGAACAGAGATCGAGCTACATATTATTCACACAAATACAGTTAGTTGTTTAACGTGTCTAGTGTCGGCCACTACATATCCACGATTTTGCCAGGTGACCACAACGTGGTTGGAATGTGGCTATCTGAGATCCAGGAACGTAGATCGGAACGTAGCAGCCACCAAAAAAGTGTTCCCCATTTTGGTAGCCGTCGCGTGATAGAACCGTGTATATAACGTGGCAGTGGTTGTGGTCAAACACTTCAAAGTTTTCCAGAATCGTGGCCGCTACGTTCCGTCCACTTAGAATGCTACTTGGGTTATTAATATAAATAAATAAATATTAGATGATTGTCTTGTCCAAAACTTCCATTTTCGCACAACCTTCTATGAATGATTGAAAATGTTTATGTATCCGAAATATTTCTATTTGGAAAGCGGTCTTCATACAACCTCCTGGCTTCCAGTGCGTTACCATCAACAAGCTATTACATGTATGCATATCTGCAAACTCAGTATTCGTGAAATGGACCATGTTTAGAAAACAAAATCTGTTTCTCACACGATAGATTACGTTTCTATTCCTTGATAATACCCAATTTCATAACAACTGCAAATGAATGAATTTAATTTTTTATGCAAAAACCGTAGATCAAACGAAAAAAAATCAGAAAACCAGATTTGCTCAGGAAGAGATGAAGATTTAAAAAAAAAATATTTCAAGAAAAAGCAGTGGCGTATGACTTTCGTCTTCAAAATGATCATGCGCAATTCTCGCAGGAACTCCACTGGCAAGAATGAAAAGTTGCATTGTACAGCAGAAAATGCATCTTGATGCATAGAAAATGCACACTTCGTTTTACAAAAATATTTAGGGTCATATCAAAGTTATCATCATTTTCTAAATTAATAACTTCTAATTGAGACTGGAATAGAGAATCAAATAACTATCTGAATGAAAATGCAAATTTTCAATTTCAGATTTTATCTCTTGAATTAGGGCTTTTTCAGAATATCTATCAGATGTAGTTCAATGTCCAGCGTGGCTTCAGCCGGGAAAGTAGTTGTTTTCTGTTAGACATTCACAAAAAATAACTTCATTTCAATCGGGGATTTTTCAATTCACAGAAAAACCTTTCTATCGATATTCAATTGAGAATGTTTCCCTTTTCAACATTTTATTTTTATTTTCAATCGTTTTTTACTTGAAACTTGAAAATGAATAGAGCAATACTGTTCATGGACGAATTATTGAGAATCAAAATGCAGAGGAAATAAGCCCAAGCACGACTCGATCGAATTATTAGTAACGGAGAGAAACCGGAGAAAATCTGCTTTTTTTTCATTAAACCGTCATTTTTCAAATTTTGAAGCAGGCTCTCCACGACATAGTAGTGATGGATCTGTACTTTATGTATGAAAAACTCAGGCACTTGGATTATTAGTTTTGGCATAAATGCAATATGATTTTTTTATGCACTCATTGCAGCAGGCCTGATTTCAATAGTTCTAAAAGATTTTGACAGAGTTGAAGTATAGTATTACAAAATTACTATTCTCATTTTGCGTTGAACTGCTGCGAAATAGGTGAGAAATACTTGCAAACATGACCAAAAACCGGCGAGTGCATGAAAGCGGCTCAGGAGTGGGGGTAGAGCAGCAGATTCATAACGAGCGCAGCGCGCTTGTATTAATATACATACTCTTCCTCACGTCTGCTCCCCAACCCCCACTACTCAGCCGCTTCCACGCACTCGCCCATTTTCGGTCATGTTTGCAAGTATTTTTCACCTTTGTTGCGGCATCACAACGCAAAGTCAGATCATACATTTTGTAGTAATATACTTCTACTCTCAAAATATTTTCAAAAAATTGGAATCGGACCATCTATGACGCATCTAGGTCTGCTGCAATAAAGTGCTTTAAAAAACTGAGATTGCAATTATGCCAAAACCAATAATACGACAGTGCCCGAGTTTGTCACACAAAAATTTCATAATAATCACTATTGTGTCGTGAAAAGCCTGCACTACAACTTAGAAAGTGGCGGTGTTATGAAGAAAAAAACAGATTTTTTCCTGTTTTTCCGGTTTTTCTTTGTTACTAATAATGCGAGAGTATCGAGATTGCTTCACTGGTTTCCAAGTTGCAAATCAAAAACGAAAAAAAAAATTGAAAAAAAAAGCTTTTAAATGTTTATAACAAATTGAGCAATGACAGTTGGGAGTAGGAAACATAACAGGATATAACTATGGACCGTTTTTCGTATGATGGCACAGTCGGTTTCCTGGTAGTATTTTTTTCACAGAATCAATACAGCAGAAAATCACTATTGATTGACCTAAAAAGCGAGTTACGTTTCGTTATTGCTACAATAATTACTAATACGATACCAATTTTTGTGTATTGCTCTAATACAAGTATCCAAATGAACATTGCTAAAAAGAGAGTCGACATCTAAACATGCCAGAACATAATTGTCTGGAAGTGTTGAATTATTGAATTTATTAGTGACTTCAAACGAGTCTTTTTTATAATATCTATGTCATTGTCAAAGTTGTATGCGTTAGTTAAAATTTCTGTAAAAAAATAGAATAACCTTTCAGTAGGGGCTCCTATAGAAGCCGCTATAGGTCTGTCTGAAAGGGTGGGCTGGTATTTTCTATCTATTCATTTTCATCTATGATGGAAATAAACTTTTCCAAAAGCTTGGATAAACCTTAAAGAGTTTACTTTTTCATTGCTGCTCACCCCAGTATCCTTAGTTTTGTACCTAACTAGTCAGCAAATACTACTCACACACACACACACACACTCATATATATAAATATTTATATATATATATATATATATATATATATACAGTGCTCTTCAAAGGTCCCTTCCCCCCCTCTTATTTTTGGAACGATTATACATAAACAAGTGAAATTTGGAAACTGAATATTACAGGTTGTAAACTTCCCCACTAGTGATGATAGATGACGTACGTCCGAAATACACACAACATATTATGCACGACCGGTATATGTGATATGTCATTGAAAGTGCCTTTTTGCCTTTCAAGCAATATTTACTGTCAATTTCTATTGCCGCGGATGATTGTGCTTTTGAAATGGATACTATTGACAGAGAAAGTGACTAATGTACTTCTCCAGAAGTAAATTGAATTTTTTTTTCGACAAAGAGTATGATGAATTTGGGAGCTGGTGCGACGGAAATATGTGGAAAATAAGAGCACTGAGAGTAAGTAGCACCTGAACTTGTCAGTATTCACCTGAAGACGATTGCAGATACAAGCATTCGAAACGTCGTGAAAATCTTTTAAATCCATCAAGACGAGAGTAATCAAGTAACCACATCGTCTACAACCTTAATGATAATTGTTTATGCTCGGGAAAGAATGTGCATATTGTCTACCCTAAAATTATAAATTGGTTGAAGCTGTAATACGGACTATTCACTCGTAGCCATGGTAACACATAACTAACTATTACTACTTCACTCCTTCATTGTCATATTCTTTCATTCTACTTTTCTGTGTTTAATGTTTTTTCTCAGGTTGAGTGGATGAGAGTAGTACTCTCTCATCTGGTATGAGAAAGCGCTAACTCTGACTTTTGGTAGTATCATTACTGTATAAATTCTACCAATAGAAGCATTGATTATTGTTATTATTATTATGAGAAGATAGGGGCCAATCATAAAATTATTATTTATAAAAAAATATAGTAGCGTATTATTATTTAGATTGAAAATATCGCAGGGTATGTTAACAGAGACGCCACTGAAAAAAATAAAAAAAACTGGGAAAAAATTATTTTATTATAACAAGCTTTCATATGGTTTCCTCTCTCCTGGTGTCTGTCTGTAATCAAATCTTGCAAGTTAAATTTGACCCCCTTGTAATTGCCCGATTAACGTGAAATTTGGAAGGTGTTCATAGTTCCCGTGACAATGCATTATGGAATTCTTGTAAGAGCAAAAAAATGGCAGCTCTAAGATGGCGGTGTTTATGATCCGATTCTACTCAAAATTGGTATATGGGGGTTTTCGGGGTAAAAAATTATGAACTTGTCAAAATTCATAAAATAAAAACGGCGGCTCCAAGATGGCTCTATGATTAGGGTCCGATTCTATTTAGAATTGGTATATGTGCGTTTTCGGGGTCGAAGATTATTAATTTTTATTCAAAATTCACCAATTGAAGATGGCGGCTTCAAAATGGTGAATGAGTTTTGTAATTATGGTCCGATTTGATTCAAAATGGGTAAATGTGGATTTTCGGGATCGAAAATCATGAATTTTTTGTCAAAATTCATAATATTTAAATGGCGGCTCCATGATGGCGGACGATCTCTGTGATTATGATTCTATTCAAAATTGGAATAAGGGGTGTTCGAGGTCGGAGATTATGAATTTTGTGTCAAAATTCATAAATTCAAGATGGCAGGCGAGTTTTGGATTTATGGATCGATTCTATTCAAAATTGGTATGTGGGGGTTTTCGTGGTCGGAGATTATGAATGTATTGTTTGAAGGTTGTAGACGATGTGGTAACTTGATTACTATCGTTTCGGACGTTCATCGTCTTAATGTATTTAAAAGGTTTCCACGACGTTTCGAATGCTTGTATCTGCAATCGTCTTCAGGTGAATACTGACAAGTTTAGGTGCTACTTACCAATTTATATGACTGTCGGCGCAATGATGCGTGCAATTCCGCCATGTGCAGCGGTGCGTGTAATTTTGCGCGGTGTGGTGGTGTGTGAAGTTTCGCGCCTCTGCAGCCCGCCAGAAAGAGCAATCAGGGGTTTCCATACGTTCTTGATCTCAACGCTTGGTTGACTGAAGGCGTTATTGGCTTCTTTCAACTTTCGTTTGAACCAATGCTCCTCTCTATGTAGAACACTTGCGTCGTCCCATAGAACTCGATGGTGCTCAGTCCAGGCGTGGTCAGCGATTCCCGAATTTGATGTTTCTCCACGTTGAGTCCATTTCTTGTGCTCATCCAATGTTACCGATAATGGTCTCTTTGTCTCTCCAATGTGGGAATCTCCGCATTCACATGGAACTTCATAAATGCAATTCTTACTGATTTCATTTTTATTTATGAGTGTATTGTTATTATTTATGAATGTATTATTATTTTTTTGCGAAATCCAGATTTTAAATCAGGAAGTATTCTATTCAATGAATGTGATTTTTTGTGGAGGAACAACGTTTCTTGACATGGTTTTTTGGGTAACCTTCCACAATGTGAAAAACCATGTCAAGAAAGGAAGTATTCTATATTCATCTAAAAATATTTTTATTTGACGAGAAACATTTTTCTCAAACTTTATCGGGCGCAAATCAACGAATGTGGAATGTGTATTTGTTTTGGGTATAGGTATTACATTTGGCATTTTGCATCCATCAGGAAAAACGCCTTGCTTCAAAGATTCATTGAATATATGTTTGACTTCTTCGATACAGTGTGGCATGACAAAGAAATCATCTTGATATTCATGCTATCAATGCACAAGGCATTCGATTGAATGTTACATAGTTCAATTTGTTATCATTACAAAATGACGAGATATCTTCATTAATTATAGAACCACCTACCACATTCAATAAATAATCATGTATTTCTTTGGGATGGCGTAAACCAGCAAGACTCAGTGCAAAACTTCCCCAAGTTAATTGGGAGTTGTTTCTATTTTTCTTTAGGACGAATTGAATATATGCGTTCCTCCCCTCCTCAATGCATTATTTACATAATTACCTAGAACGAGGTAGTATTCTCTTGCCGCAGGTGTTTTATTTCTCAAATATTTGGCATGTCTCATAACGCGCATCAAGTTTGAGGTTATATGTTACTATATAAGTGTTTTACATCTTCCATTTATAATCCCAATAGGTGCATGCTTATCAAATAATACTACATTCCTTGAGAATGGCCACTTTCGGATACACAGGGTGTTTCTCAATTGAATGTTGATCCTGAAGGGAGATAATCCATGAAAGATTTTAAGAAAAATTCTGTGCATGAACATAGGTCCGCAACTGCTTTATTTATGAGGTAGAGGGAATTGAAATCCAACAAAAAAATCGTTGTTCTCCAATATCTCCGAAATTTTCTTTTCATCCACCAACAACAACACCAACAACAAAGAAGTCCACGAAATCAGAATGCAGCTGAAAACAAATAAAAATTCCGATAAGTTTGTAGTGTCCTTATTTTCCGACTTATCAAAAGCATTCGATACAGTTCCTCCTGAATTCTTGTCAGCAAAATTATCAGGACATGGTTTTCCTAACAATGTAATGAAAATGGCTGGAATCATATCTACAAGAGCGTACTATGACTGTAAAATGAGATGGAGTCAGATCAAGTTGCAAGAACGTCAGGCTGGTAGTTCCCCAGGAGTCAGTGCTTGGGCCATTACTTTTTTCACTATACGCCAATCATTTGCCAGGGTATGTCACAAATTGTCACATTACCATGTTCGCAGATGATACCACTATCACAGTAGCTGGCAGGGATATTCAAGAACTGATAACAAATGTCAATCACACTATTGATAGTTTCAGTTCCTGGAACAAGTTGATATTGAATGCATTCAAGACTGTAGCTGTCCATTTGGTTAAACAGAAAAAATAATACATCATATAATATTGAATTACTGAATGATATAAAAACCGGTAAATGGAAATCAAATAGATGAAAGTCTGGACTGGAATCTTCAAATTGATAGTGTCTGCAATAAATTAAACAAATATTATTTTGCCATAAAACAAATGAAAACATGCTTAGACACATCAGGTCTCTTGAAAATATATTTTGCTATGGCGTATTCCCATATTTCTCTGAATGTCATAGTATGGGGTTGTACTATCGAATTCTTTAGGGTGTTTGTAGCTCAAAAACGCATATTGAGGCTGATTTTCAATATGAATTACCTGGAGTGTTCGTAACCAGTATTTATACGGGAAAATTTGTTAACGGCACCATCAGTGTATATTTTGAAATGTATTGATTTTGCTAGGAGTAATTTACTTGTTCCATAAACAAATGCAACTGTTCACAATAACAATACAAGACGTGGAAATTTACTACGAATTCCACATCATTAGACAACCAAATATGAAAATTCCCCACTATATAATGCAATAATCCTTTACAATAAATTACCAATTTCAATGAAACAAATTGCGTCTGATGTTACCTTCAAAGATAAGACGAAAGAACTGCTACAGCAAAAATGCTACCACAATGTGAAATAATACCTAGACGACGCCCTAAATTGTATAAATAAGATAACCAAATAATTGAAATGTTCACTTTATATATCTATATATTTATCATTTTATTTTTTATTCTGCCTGTCTGTAATTTATGTGTTTATCTACTCCTATTAAATTATATATTGATTATTCAACTGCTTTTGAGCAATTGATAGTATCTATAAACAAACAATGTGAGTTATAATAACTCACTACTATAACTCACTATAATAAATCGGAAAAGATTCTTGGAAATATTTTCGAACCGAATATCAAGGTGGCTCTGTTCTCCTGTACAAAGCATTTGGCCGAAAGGAAACAGTTCATTATTGTTATTGAGGGAAGTAATGTCACTTGAATAATTTTGACGTCATCAAATTGAGTTAATACCTAATTATTCTGAATTATGTGCTGGAAAAGATGAATTCAGATAGTGAAGATGAATTATTATGTATACCTTCAGAAATGAGACAAGTAGCTATTGTTACCACACAGAATTTATTGCCCGAAAAATCCCAAAACAAATATAAAGGTGTATACAAAAATTTTCAAGATTGGTGTAGCAGCAAGAACATGAAGGCATCGTTCACAGAAAATGTACTTTTGGCATATTTTAGTGAACTTAGTACTAAATATAAAGCATCGTCCCTATGGACTTTCTACTCCATGCTGAACAAATAATGGAATCAATATAGAGAATCATTTGAAATTACGCGCGTTTCTTGAACGTCAATCAGAGAAACATGTAGCTGAAAAGGCAAAAACTTTTAGGCCAGAACAACTTAACATCTAGTCAATTACATAATTTATTTTAGGTTGCTTTAATAATGGGCATTATGAGTGCTTGTCGTGCAGCAGAATTGCACTCTATGCAAATTACAGATTCAGAAGATCATGGATCTAGCTTTATGGTCAGTGTACCAAATACAAAAACGAAAATTGCCAGAAAATTCATTGTTACGGGAAATTTTCATACCATAGTCAAGAAATATTTAAATCTTCGTCCTGATGATATATCGCAAACGATATTATTCTTTAAATTTCAAAATGGAAAATATCATTCACAAAGAATTGGCATTAATAAATTTGGAGCAATGGGGAAAGACATTGCTACATTTTTAAAATTACCACACTGTAATTTATATACAGGGCATTGTTTTCGCCGTTCGTCGGCAACTTCATTAATAGATTCTGGAGGCGATATAACGGCACTGAAACGCCATGGCGGTTGGCGATCAACTACTGTGGCTGAAGGGTACGTTGATGATTCCGAAATGAATAAGACAGATACTGCAAATAAAATATACAGTTCTATAACACCTCAACCAGTTAGTACATCAACAACATATATGCAACAAACCCAAAATGAAATAATAAACTTGCATAATTCAGTCCTACATATTCAGTTTACTGTGGTTGTTCAAACTTCACAGTAAATTTTTTCATTGAAAAAAATGAGTAATTATAATTAAAAAATTTATAGCATTGTTAAAGGTAACTATTTAGATTTGTGAATAAAGTTCTTTCTCTGTACTCGTATCTTAGTATTTATTGTTATAGTCGTAGATAAAGTATAGTATTCAACTTGCGGTATTACAACACTCGCCTGCGGCTCGTGCTGCAAACTCATCTGCGTGAGTAATGAACTACATTACCGCTCGTTAAATAATATACTAATGTAACGTGTTTCATTTATGTATAATTTTATCATATGAAGTATTGTATATCATTGACATACCCTATCTACCAAATGTATCGAAATTGCAAATGAACATATATCTATCTATCTAATATTCAACAAGTATATTTTTGTATAGGATGCCAGAAACTGAAACTCCGAAAAAGCTCCATAGGTAGTATGATCAGTAGTTGATCTGATCTTCCCTTACTGAGTCCCAGGATCGATTCTTTCAAAATTCTTCACTATAAAACCGCAAAATTCGAAGGGTGTTCTTCATATTCGACGTCTTCGTACTTGACTGATATTATTTCATCACTGGATCTCTCCATTTTTGAATTTAAAAATAATGTATTAATTTTTTATATTTTTCTGTCGTATTTATTTTCATTCATTCATGATACGAATATTTCCATACAACTCACATAGCTTTTTGCATTTGTGTGTAAAACGAATTTTTTTGTGCAAAATAAACATTATTATTATTATTATTATATTTATTAAAATTATTATTATTATTATTATCAGTCCAGCGTACTGAAAGAATACATATTCCTTGTAAGAAGGTGGTATTTTGCGGGATAGAAAACATGAACTCCAATGTCGAAATTTCAAATGTCATGTATTTGTGACACCAGTAGAAACAAACCATTTTTCAAGTGCGAACCCAATTATTGAGGAAAAATAACATACCACTGAAGAGCGCACATCAGAATTGAAATAACAATCCTCTTCAATATTTATGGCTCGGTAGCCTGAGTACGTCTCACAAACATTATTTATACGAAAAACTGCACTTTTTGAAGATCGCGGGATTAAAAATATCACACCGAGGATCCACCACAACATTATTACTTCTTACGTTCTCCACAAATAACAAGGTACAGCAGATGATTGAATATTGATATGGTCTGGTTGACTTCGGTTCCAGGGTCAGTTTCGGTACCTTGAATAGTTGTTTCTTCAAGTGTGTGAAAAAAATGGGTTTACTGGTTATTAATGAAATTGATTGAATTAATTCATTAACCTATTTCAACTCCAATCAGCGTGAACGAGGTGAACGATCAAAGGTATACTGTTTCTATATTGGATTTCAGGTAAATAGGTTAAGAGATGAAAATCTTGCTATCCAAACGTGTTTCAAATCCCAAAACGCATATTCAAATGAGACCCCCACAAAGCAAGTTCACTTGCCAATGTCATGCTCATGTTTGTGGATCAATTGTAAACTTTTTTGGGCTTAAAAAAACAACATTTCATGGAGATGAAGGGCGGTGCTGATTTCGTATCAAGGTGACACTTTCACTAGAGAGAGTAAGTGCATGGACATCCAATATCGACAACATTTGCATTTAAATTTGTCGTTGAATGATTGTTGCAATTCAATGATCGCAACTAAAAATGTACTGAAATAAATTTAGTAGTTCCATTCTATAAAATCTCTTCATGTTGATTTAACAGCAATAGCAATATTTATAGAAAATAAATACTACTCACCACTACTATCTACAATAGGTAGATGTTGGGTCGAGAATCCATCAGAAAACATCTGCTCTCCAGCTGATGGATAATTCTTATAAAAGTCCTTCAAAGTATGTTTTCTGCGAAATAAATGCATAATTTTCGAAAAATCTCTCGTAATATATACCTTTTCATCTCAGTAGAAACTGGCAATAATTACAGCAATATTCAAGAGTGAAAATTAAAAATGATTGGGAAAAAATTTCAAGACAAGCTTTTATACAAATGCACTAAAGGGAAAAATATTATTGCTTCAATTGTTTGACCTAGGTTATTTTGTGAGTAGCAGATTCAAAAGCTTGTCGCGCAGGAATACCTATTTTACCTAGGTCAAAGTATTGAAGAAATTATTTTTTCTTTTTTGTATAAAAGCTTGTTTAAAAATTTTTTTCTATCATTTTTATTTAATTCTCACTAGTTATTCAGGAAATCCGTCATCTTATTGAATTCTGACAAAAATTGATAATCTCCGACCCCAAAAATATTCACATAGCAATTTATCATCATGATATCCAACGCCAAAAATCCCCACACACCAATTTTGAATGGAATCGGGCTAAAATCACAAACTCGTTGCCATCTTAGAGCCGCCATCTTGAATTCGTGGATGTTGACGGGGAAATTATGATCTCCAACCCCAAACCTTTCCCCCCCTTACGAATTATTATTGGAATCGGGGTATAACCACAAAATTCGTCACCATATTGGATCTGCCATCTTCAATTTATGAATTATGACAAAAAATTCGTGATCTGTGTTCCCGACAACTCCCACATACCAATTTTGAATAGAATCGAACCATCATCATAAAACTCGTCCGCCATATTGGAGCCGCCATTTTGTTTTTTCTCTAGCAAACATGAACATTTGCCAAAGGACCCTGCACTTTCTATATGTAAAGTGGCGACCGGTCAAATTTTCTGAAACTCTGGTATGTTGTACTCGACCTAGTAACCAAAAGTGTCAATGGGCGCAACTCAATCCTATGACTAGTTTCCTAGATAGGGGTGTTGAAGTAGTTCCGCCACGAGACAGTTGAATTAGAAAATTATTTTCGACGGAATCGAAAAATTTCAAAAAACTTTTCGATTTGAAACGCGAAAAAAAATTTTTTTTGAAGGGGCGCACTTGCCCCCCCCTCCCCCCCCAATCGACTCTAGAAAATTTCTTCGTTATAGAAAGTCGGCGACTCAAAAAATCGATGTCCCCGAAAAGCGCAGCAAAAAAAAATTTTCAGACCCGGGCCCCCCTAACTAGAAATCATACGTCATAGGAAAAAATTATCGTTTTTCGATGAAACTTCAATGGACTTTTTTGTAGTACTCTTTTTTGAACTTTTTTTTTTGGGGAGAAGGGGGGAAGGGGGTATCGTTGAAATCGATAGGGTCAACTAGGAGAAGGAGTTTTTTTTTCGCGTTCAGACCCTCAAATGGTCCCCCGTCCTTCTTTAAAAAGTCCCCTGGCACAATACGCAATCCTCTACGACCCCCCCTTTAGGCTGTGCGCTTCCCCGTGGACTATTTTGAATAACGAGAGTAGTTTTGATTATATCTGTCAAACTAGATGGTCAATCACTCTGATTTTTTTTAACAATATCTGTAATATCCTGCTCTAGCTCCTCCTTCGTTTTTCATAAACTTCTTGATTTTAGCACTGACTGTAGAATTAATAATGTGCGCTTCCCCGTGGACTATTTTGAATAACAAGGGTAGTTTTGATTATATCTGTCAAACTAGATGGTCAATCACTTTGATTTTTTTTTCATAATATCTGTGATATCCTGCTCTAGCTCCTCCTCGTTTTTCATAAACTTCTTAATTTTAGTACTAACGGTAGAATTAATAATGTGCTGTTTGCCTATGCATGGTCCATATGTTACGCGTTAATTGAGTCAAGTTCAATTATTATATATATATCGGGTTCGGGATAGTGAAACTTATTAAAATTTTATAGAGGTGTTGGTCACATGTTGAACAATACGTATGCCAAATTTAAATAATTTCGTAATTCAACTGTCTCGTGGCGAAACTACCTTAAAGTTGAACATTGCCCAGTTTTCCGGATTCTTTTTTCTTACGAGATAGATTGTATTTCTGTTGCATACACACGTTTACTACATGTTTGAGTGATACATTAGTAAATACGTACGATTGAAAATATTTATATTTGCACAGTGATTCACAAATGTATGTGGGTAGTTTTTTGCAAAATCTCACTTTCTCTACTGTGACGTCAGGGAAGCATATTTCTGAAAGGTTCTCCTCGATATAGTATTTTAACGAGAAAATATTGCACAGTACACATTTTTCATACAGAGTGTTTCATAGAGAGAACCACTAGACAATTTTTTTCAGGATTAATTCAAATGGATTGATTTTTGGGAAAGGTTATACCACAAACATATGTGTGTCTCCAATCACCAGAATATTCAAGGCAGTTTATTTATAGGAAAGTATGGAAAACCACTGTGAAAAAATACGCACCAAAACATCTACCTTTGTGGTGGTGTGAAAATGAGTTAAACGGTTGACTTATTTTTTCTGATAATTGTTGCGATATACGTTTCTACCTTTGGATCAATTCTTGCATGCGTTCATCTCAAATAAAAATGTTTCTGTTAAAAAGTATATTCATTTAGTAATAACCGGGGTAATGACTATTAAAACATTTATACTTTTCGAAATACCTAGTATATAACTCGCACTACACGTATTTTGTGAAGTACCTACCTATACAAAATAGGTGCTCAGTATTTGAATTATACCTACACAAGAAGATGGATAACAATCATCTTTCTGGGGATAATAGCGCAGTGGGTAAACGCTCATCTGGCATCGAAAGATCCCATGTTTGATTCTCACTTAAAGCGAGATTTTTCATATGAAATTGAGAGTTTAAATCATTAATCTTGATGTGGGCCTGAGGATGTTTCTCGATGATTCACTGGGGCGTACAAATTGATAGTGCTGCTTCTGCGTTGGCGTATGGAGCTAGTAACAAACACTAACACACAAGGGCTAATAACCATAGTAGTCGATGCCATAATAGAAAAAAATTGTTGACCCCGTGTATAAAAATTTTAAAAAGAATTATAGGGGAAAAAGATATATATATATATATATATATATATATATATATATATATATATATATATATAAAATGGAAAGAATTTGGTGGACATAGCCCTCAGAGAAAAGAGTTAACCGTAGACACGTGTTTCGGGCTCTCGGCCGTCATCAGTACGGTGGAGAAGTGCGAGGATGAACAACACTTGGTAGAAAACGACAAATCAACGGAGTCAACAAACAGAAGCCAGCCGCTCATTTGTGGTTTCGGTCAGCAGACCCTGACTTCCAGGGCAACAACCAACGTCACCACGGAGGCAGCTATAGCTACCTGCGTGACATCCGCTTTCATATATATATATATATATAGATATATATATAGATATATATATATATATATATATATATATATATATATATATATATATATATACTGATATATTCTGTAGGTAATCATTTAACCATCAAATCACCATGTACATTTGAAATTCTTCCAGTTATGCATACCTGTTATAATGTTTCCCAAAAGTCACTAAAAACGTTCTCGTTTTAGTAATTTCAAAGCCAAATTATTTTTGGTATGGTTGACTGTATGGCTCACCCTGTATGAAAAGTAATCATAGCGAAATCTTTCAGACTCAAAATTCTAAACGACTAGGTATTAACTTCATGTGATAATTTATCTGTGACGGAACTGTAGAATTATTGAGTATTTGCAAAAACCTATTGTGATTTATTCGGGGGTAATACCACAAGAGCTCAGATTTAGCTGGATATTTTTTGCGGTTGTTTTCGAATACCTACTTTCATTGGCAATTTAACGAGAGCTATTAAAACACAGACTGCTCGTGATTTTGTCAGAACAGATCGAGTTAAATCTAATATATAAAATTCTCGTGCAACGGTGTTTGTAATTAAACTCCTCCGAAATGGCTCGACCGATTCTCATGAAATTTTGTGTGCATATCGGTTAGGTCTGCGAATCGGACAACATCTATTTTTCATCCCCCTAAATGTTAAGGGTGGTCCACCCCTTAATTTATTTTTTATTTTTTAGAAAAAATTTGTTGTTTTTTTTATGATACAGCATTCAAAAATACATACCACCCTGAATTTTCACCCTTCTACGATCAACCCCTATTTTGCCATCGCGATTTTTATTTTATTTTATCCATAGATCCGCAATAGGGTTGCAAGATGGCAATCGAATATAATAATTGTAGTACGATAAATTGAGAATGGGATAACGGAATAAAGAAAAAACGGGATAACAGGAAAACGGGATAACGGGAATAACGGGATAACGAAAAAACGGGATAACAGGATGACAAGATAAGGAAATAACGGGAAAACGGAATAACGGGATAAATAAAAAATAGGATAACAGGAAAACGGGATAACGGGAATAACGGGATAACGAAAAAACTGGAAAATGGGATGACAGGATAAGCGGATAAGGGGAAAACGGGATAATGAAAAAATGGGATAACAGGAAAACGGGATAACGGGAATAACGGGATAACGGAGTAAAGAAAAAACGGTATAACAGGAAAACGGGATAACGGGACATCAGGAAGCGGAAGGAGTCAAAAGCATAGTCTAGATGGAACAACATAAAGGAAAACATAGACAAAAAGAAATTCTACGCGGACGAGAGTTTTCGGGAAAAACATTTTAGGGAACATAGAAATTTGGACAGGACAACGTCTGTCGGGTCAGCTAGTTACATATATGAAAGTAAGTATGAGAAAACCATCGTTAAAAATATCCTGCTAGATCTGAGCTCGCGTGGTATTTGGTAAGACAATTCCATGAATATAAAACTCAATTCAATTTAACTTTATTTAACAAACTAGAAGAACAGTGAGTAGAAGAATAATGTTTAGAAAGAACAATTGTTAAAAATACAATTATTATATACAATTGGTCCAGTAGACATTTGCTCCTTTACTGATGCAGATTTTGATGTTGACATTGTCATGGATGTTGTTGACACTGTGGCTAATTCATTATCCGAAGCTTTATCTCGGAGATTTGTTGTTACAAGATGCGAATGATGCTCATTATCAAGTTGTGAATAAGGCTTTATAGACTTGGAAGAGGAATGTCCAGTTATTTCAATTTATTTTTGTTCATTAATACCTGCTTTAGCTGAAGTTGACACGGCGCTTGAGCGATGAGAATGATTAGAATTTTTTTTTCTTTGTATCCAGTCCAATTTGTTCAGCTGAAATTTTCGTCCGCTTGATAATTTCGTTAACTCCTATAGGAACATTTTTGTACCAACCTTTTGATGAATTATTTGGGAGTTATGAATAATCTATCAGTTGTAAAATGCTAGGGTTTTATATGCTGCGATAGTGAATGGCTAATATTCACTATCGCAGCACTTGTTTGAGCAACCTTGACATGTTTTGGAAAAAACTTTATTATACAGGGTGTAACTGAATAAGTGTAAAACATCTAAGGAGGTGATTCCTCATCGAAAAAAAGATAGGATCTTTCATATAAAGAAACTTCATTGGAGCATCCCTTGTTAAGATACAGCCCCTTAAAGGGGGTACATAAAATTTGTATAACAATTTTTTTCACAAGCACTGAAAAAGTTACAATATTGAAATTAACCTGACGTTTTGTACTACCAAAAAGACACTTAGCCAGTAATTTATTTGGTTTACCCCATGGTTGTAAGGGTGAAAACGCAACCCTAAAATTTATTTCCAATGTAACTTTTTGTCTTATTATTTGTTTACCATTTAAAATTTGTTTCCGATAGCCTGTTTCATTCTAAACAAAAAATGTCTCCTGGGTTTTTATGCCCAAAATAAACCAGTAAGCAGCAAAACATTATTTTACGAACAACTACAGAGATACATCGTCATAAATGCGAAAATACGAAACTAATCTATCTAGTAGGTCGCTATTAGCGATAGTGACAATTAAATTGGTATGACGCTGTCAGTTTGGGAATTTTCGAAATTGAATTAATACTAATTGTGTGTTGTTGTTCTGTTCTTAATTTGTTACTTTAATAATTCACTTGTTAATAAAATGGCATACACAAATGAGGAAATGGCTGATATGCATTACGTTTACGGTCTGTCGCAGGGGAATGGGTTAGAAAGCTTCTAGAAGATATGCTGAAATGTATCCTCAACGGCAGCATCCTTCACATAGAATATTTGCTCGACTTCATCAACGATTACGAGAATATGGTTCATTCGACAAAGAACGCAGGATTGTGGTCGCCATCGAGAAATACGAACACCACAGCTTGAGGAAGCAGTACTTAATTTGATTGAAGAACAACCTACTACCAGTACTAGAAAGATTGCTTTCCAGCTAAATGTTGATCATATGACGGTATTTCGAATTTTAAAGGAACAACTCTTATACCCTTACCATCTGCAACGAGTACAGGCACTGTTACCGCGAGACTTTCCGAACCGTCTTGAATTTTGCAATTGGATGCTGGAAATGATTAGAAGAAATTATGACTTTCTGAAGACGATAGAATTCACAGACGAATGTAGTTTTTCTCGGGACAAGATTATTAATTTTCATAATTACCACATATGGGCTGATGAAAACCCTCACGCTATTGTCGAAACTAGCCATCAAGAACAGTTTTCTCTTAACGTGTGGCTCGGAGTTATTGGGGATGATTTAATTGGGCCTCATTTTCTACCTCCTCGATTAAATGGTGAGGCATACGTTCAATTTTAAGAGAAGTGCATCCAGTACTGCTGGAGGAAGTTCCTTTGGGCGTCAGAAGGGATATGTTTTTATGCATGATGGGGCTCCCGCCCATTTTAGTCAAGTAGCACGTCAGCATTTAACTGAAACATATGCAAATCAGTGGATAGGTCGAGGAGGACCACATAAATGGCCCGCTCGATCCCCGGATCTCAATCCTCTCGATTTCTCATTTGGGGCCATTCACAGCATTTGGTATATCGTACTCCTGTTCGCGATGTAGAGGACTTAAGAAACCGCATCATCGATGCGTGCAGGGTAATCAGAGAGACTCCAGGAATATTTGAGCGAATACGTGGCTCAATGCGCCGACGTCTAGACGCATGCGTCATGTTTGAAGGTAGACATATTGAACATTCACTATGATTTCTACATGTTGTGTGTTTTGTTATTAATAACTTAGTTTTGTTTATTACCCTTTAATCGTTTAATGCAGGTACTAACTACAAAATAACAATAAATCCAGTTCGCATTTATGACGATGTATCTCTGTAGTTGTTCGTAAAATAATGTTTTGCTGCTTACTGGTTTATTTTGGGCAAAAAACCCAGAGACATTTTTTGTTTAGAATGAAACAGGCTATCGGAAATAAATTTTAAATGGTAAACAAATAATAAGACAAAAAGTTACATTGGAAATAAATTTTAGGGGTTGCGTTTTTCACCCCTTACAACCATGGGGTAAACCAAATAAATTACTGGCTAAGTGTCTTTTTGGTAGTACAAAACGTCAGGTTAATTTCAATATTGTAACTTTTTCAGTGCTTGTGCAAAAAATTGTTATACAAATTTTATGTACCCCCTTTAAGGGGCTGTATCTTAACAAGGGATGCTCCAATGAAGTTTCTTTATATGAAAGATCCTATCTTTTTTTCGATGAGGAATCACCTCCTTAAATGTTTTACACTTATTCAGTTACACCCTGTATACAATGCGACCAGTTAAATCACCATCAATTGATTTTTTTTCTTTAAAATAGTGTACTCAACAATTTGCAGCTTCACCTCCTCGCCAAGCTAATTCATATGCAGCGATATGAATAAATCTTTTTAGAAGACCTATCGGACTTTTTTCATCCCATATTAATGCCATTTCAACAATTTCACTTTTAGTTGATGCTATTGAACTATTTTTACATTTTTCTGAATAACCTTGTATGAGTTATTTCGCTCAGAATTACGTGCATCACGGGATTTCTTAAATGCCAAATCAGTGAAAGGGTTGAAAGTAACATTAAATTTTTCGAAATATATGCTTTGCAACATTTTTAATCGACGGAACCAAAACGGAGGAGGTTCTCTATTCGACCCGTATTTTTTTTTTCCATCATACTTTTTTATGTATGATTACGCATAACTTTTTACTGAGGCGTCCGATTCCGATAATTTTTTTTTCTGTGGATAGGGTGTATTTCGAATTTGGTCCCATTCGAATTTAAAAAAAAATCCACCCCTAAGGGTAGCGAAATGAAGGATATTGATCACTCACCCTCTGAATTCTGGTCCGTTAACCGATTCTATCAGGCATAACTTTGTACTGGGTTCTTCGATTTGAATTATTCTTTCTTTACTAGATAGGGTATACCTTATATTTGGATATCAAAAGGAATTAGCCACCCTTACGGGTAGGAAAATAGGGGATAATTGATTTTTCACCAGTGAACATTGGCATACACATACGTAGTTGACAATGACAGATCGCCACTGACATTATTCTTGTTTCACATCCGTCAAAATCAGTATATTTCATGAGAGGATGGAATGATATACAAAGCAATGGAATAAACTAACCAGAACAACGAAGATAATTTATATTACAACAAATAGTAAAAGTAGATAATCATATTATTTTACTGGTAATAGTTGAAGTAAGGTGGGTGAGTAAGTATTTTGGAAGTAATCGAAAAACAAGTAGGTAGTAATTGGTAGATTTTAGCCACAAAAAACTGAAAAATAAAAACTTTTTAACAAAAAATTAAACCGACGAAATACGGAACTGAAAAGTAGAAAATAAAAACTTTTAACAAAAAATTAAACCGACGAAAAAATCAACTGAAAAGCAAAAAATAAAATAAACCTTCTTAGTCTAAATGATAATTGAGCTCCTAAACTAATGTAAGTAACTGATTTTGAGTCGGCGCCAAACAAACTAGCAATTTAATTAGGTGAAGCGTAAAATGATGGCAGCGAGATGCACGGCTGCGTTTTGATGACTTCTTTCATAGATAATGATCTTCGATAATTGTTTGTTTGGCGCCGACTCAAAATCAGTTACTTACATTAGTTTAGGAGCTCAATTATCATTTAGACTAAGAAGGTTCATTTTATTTTTTGCTTTTCAGTTGATTTTTTCGTCGGTATAATTTTTTGTTAAAAAGTTTTTATCGCTGTTGTGTTCCACATTATTTTCACCACGTATTCTTCATAATCTTCCCCATTCTGTTTCTTCATATAAAGCCCCAGTCCATCAATATTCCTGCCAAATTTTCCACTGACTGATCGGTTTCCAAATTGAAGTTTCGTTGTTTACAAAATTCGCTAAATTGATTCCAAATGGAGGAATGACTTTTTTTGTATTTTCTGGAGTTGATTTTTCAATCGCCCCTATTATTTCTGCCTCGCAAATATTTCCAAATCTCGAAATACTTTGTAACGAATTTTTCGTTACTTCCTTATACATAACCAATTTCTCATAATGTTTCCGGTTATCCTTGCGGTCGTACGGGTCAGTAGTCACTGCTCAGATCGACTTTTGACAGTGTGACCGTGACATTTCATTTTCGTGTCGATCGGATTTATCGAGCGCGTGGTTCTTCCAAGTGTTTTTAAATAGAGAAAAACCCAAGACTGGTTTTTTTAAAAGAACAGGGAATTGGTGATTTCGTCGAACCGAAAGGATAATCGATCTCTTTCTTGATTTGAACGTCGAGATAGGCAGGTGGACTGAGTGAATTGATTTTGGTAAGATCTATAAGTTAAATAAGTTTCACTGCTGAAGTTTAATTGAGTAATATTATTCTCTTTATCTTTCAATTAATGTTGTAGCTGATTAGCATTTTCTTCTTTTTCCTTATGCTTGTAATATTAGAATTCTTGGATATACCGCATGGTAATTTTTGAAGGTTAAATATAGATATTTCGGACATCTTGATAAATCATTCATAGTACATATTGTGGCTAACGTAACATCTGTTCCGAATATTGGGCACTGATTTTTTTATGTTATTGGAAATCAGTTCTACGCTTTTGCATTTTTTAGGTACCAAGTAATTGGTAATTTCGAATGGACAAGAGCTTACCTACCTCACACGACCACCGGTTTGTTCCAAGGATTCCAATTGAAGTGAAGGGCGAATTCGATTGTTCTGTGACATTTTGGAGTGACTAATAGAACGGCTCTCTGGTAAGCAATTTTCTTTATTTCATAACTATATGTTTATGAGAGTAATTTTCTTTTCTCTTGAGAAAGAATTGCTTACAGAGAGAGTTGTACCTCTGGCCTAACGGTCTCAGAACACTCGATTCGATTCAATATATGCCTCCAGCGTAAAGTTGATTTCCGTTAAATAAATTTCTTATATCTATTACTCCATTCAATTCCCAGTGTGGCTTATTTGATTTTTGATCGTTGCAGAGTCAATTCACTTCAGTTACTATTTTATCGCCAAGAGCAGGCAGATTCATTCTAATTTTTAAGAATTACCTGTTTATCGATTTGAAAAGGGAATTGCCGCCCTATTTCAAAATTATCTTTATCTAAGAGAGTTGTGCCCACTGAAAGACGTGAGGTCTCCCTCTTCAGTTTATCTTTAAAAATTCTTCAATCAAAAGAATTATTTAACATTATCTTTATCTAAGAGAGTCGTGCCCACTGAAAGACGTGTGGTCTCCCTCTTCGGTTTATCTTTGGAAATTCTTCAATAAAAAGAATTATTTCACTTTATCTTTATCTAAGAGAGTCGTGCTCACTGAAAGACGTGTGTCTCTCTCTTCTTATCTTGGCTGAAGAGTATACTTTTACTCTGACTTTTATCTTGGTTCAGAAACCCTATATTTTTGTAGCTTACTAGAGTATTTTGGTTATAACGCTATATTTTCCTTTGGCACTTGCTTTAAAATAGAATATTTTTGCACTGGCAATTTTATAGTGTTTTGCTTTAAAATACTATATTTTTTCTCTGGTAAAATTTCAAGGAAATTTTTATATTTCTTCTGAAATACCTTTCCTCATTGAATTTTTTTACCCTTCTGGTACATAGAATCACCTTATCAAAACTTACCTGTTTCAAAATTTAACTGAATTTGAACATCACGTTTTGGGTGAGGTTTGTTTTGTTTGGTTTTGAATTTTGTTCATTTTTAATATTTTTTTTTTAATTATTAAAATTAACTTGTAAATTTAACTCCAGAATAGCAGATTGGATTGCTATTTATTATCTTTGTTCTTTCACTGTAACTTTCCAGTCTTTTATATAGACTGAGATTTTTATTGTATGCTATCATTTGCATCTATCTTTTGACTCTCGATTAAAATTTGAAACATAAAACTTGAGGTTCAAAGGATATCCTTCGTTCTCCCCTTTTTGTACATATTTTGATTCCTATCATCTTCTTCGCATGATATATACCACGGAGGGAACCCATCTACGGAGACGGAAGGACTAGTAGCCTGGGAGGTCTTACAGCACATCAATATCAGCACTGGTCCGTGAAGATCAACTAAATTCACGCCGATAAGGGGGTCTGAAATCAACTATCGAACCACCCAAGACCATCTTCATTGTAACCGCTGAAACCAAGTTCCTCCTAGAACCGCTGAGACCAGCTTCAAGAAACTAGCCTTCATCTCTCTCGCTCAAGATCTCTGAAGGTATATTCGTGGCACCAACAACTGGAGGAATCATAGGTGTAAATGTTCGAGTTTTGATCAGAGTCAAAAATCCTGGTTTTTTATGTAATTTCTCAATACTCTTCTAATATTTGTCCAATCATTTTAATTCCATCTGGAATAAATTTGTTAAGTTGATTTATTGCATATTTATTTGCCTTCCCATACAAGCTAGGTAACTTTTTTTTAATTTTATTTATCTTTGACTTTTGTCTTTAGCAAGTCTGGCGCCCAACTCTTGAACTAGTCAAGTTAATTAATGTATAATTTTTTTAGTGGCCAAATTTGATTAACTAGGAAAAGTCATTAATTGAACCTCACTCACGGCCTAACCGTATCCATCTGAGCAGCCTATCGGCAAAGTGATTTCAACCTTCTTAAATTTGAATCATATAATTTAAAATCTGGGGTTCAGAAGTAAGGGGTGTTGCAACTTCCTGCTGTTCAATTCTGTTTTTGACATTTACAATTGTTAAACTGATGAGACGCGCAACGCTTGATAAACGAACAATAAATGCTAGCGTTGCTACGGTAACGTAATTTATCTTATGTTTTTATCCACTTGCAACTACGATTTTTGTACCCCCAAATGGGAATTATTATAATCCAGTGGAAATGTCGTGAATAACCCTGTAACAGTGAATATTTTTAGCAGAACCTTTTCATGTACATCTAACCAAACCTTATATTAAACTCATAAGGGCAACATAAAATCAATCCAGTTTTTTTTTAGAAAAAACTGATAAAATCAGTAATTCTCCACTTCGCAAACATGTCATAGTATCGGATGTAGAATTCATACCTCTCAAGATGTTATAAAAATCATTATATAGTGAGATAATAGTTACAATTGTTCAGCGAAATTTTAGAATACAGGTTGTTCATGGTTTTTGTACTCTTCTCAAAATAGAATACCTTCCTATAAATAAACCACCTTGTATATTTTGGAGATCAGAGACACACATATGGTTGTGGTATTACCTTTCCCAAAAATCAATCCATAAATACAGGGTTTTGAATTATTCCAAAAAAAATATTGTCTAGTGGTTCTCTGTATGGAACACCCTGTATAAGAAATGTGTCTCGTGCAATATTTTCTCGTCTAAATACTATATCGAGAAGAACCTTCCCTGACGTCACAGTAGAGAAAGTGAGATTTTGCAAAAAACTACCGTCATACATTTGTGAATCACCCTGCAAATATAAATATTTTTAATTGTACGTATTCACTAATGTATTACTAGAACATGTAGTAAACGTGTGTATGCAACAGAAATTCAATCTATTTCGAAAGTTAAAGAAAAAAAATTCCGGAAAACTGGACAATTTTCAACTTTAACACCCCACCCCTTATCGGGGAAACTAGTCATAGGATTGAGGTGCGCCCATTGACACTTTTGGCTACTAGATCGAGTACAGCAACATACCAAAGTTTCAGAAAATTTGACCGGTCGCCACTTTACATATAAAAAGTGCAGGGTCCTTTCACGTTAATCGGAAAACTAGAAGTGGGTCAAAATATGTGAAGTTAAATCAACAGCTTGTTTACCAAGAAATGTTTGCATCAGTGAAAAATATAATTATGGAGGAGCAGCACGGTTTCTTTCCCAAAAAAAAATATCGAGGCAAACCTTATGTGCTTCTCGGATTTCATTTTCGATGCCCTAGACAAAAAGATTCAGGTGAGGTGGACACTATACAGTGTAGTCATTTAAGAGTGCAATATATGGGAGTTTTTAAAATGAATTGCAAAATCAAAATACAGATATTGCCGAAAGTTGGTGCATGTGCGATAATCTTATTAGGTGCACTTAGAATCGTTGCAACTCAAACAACATACAGGGTAGGTCAAAAAATATAAAAATTGTACAAGAGTGAAGTACCCTTATTTTTTTTAAATCAGCGAAATGTTAATGGAAAAAGTTGTTTAAGAATTGAAAGTTATACCTAAATACCGAAACATGGCCTCTCAAGATTTTTTGTAACAATAATTTCTCAATTTGTTTCATATTCACCCTAAACACTTTCTTAAATTAATCAAAATCGAATCAATTTGGCATAACCCTGTTCAAATTGAAGCATATTTGTAAAATCAACTTAGATTTAAAATTTTACAGAGTATCACAAACTTCATGTTTGTTTCAATGATATTACATACAAAATTTTGCCAAGATAAAACAGTAGTGAGGATAATATACATATCAACAAACTCTGATTTAAAGTACAAAATCTTTATTTCAAATATTTATTAAGAAACTGTTATCTTGCAAGTTAAATTTGACCCACTTCTGGTTGCCCGATTAACGTGAAATCTGGCAGGTGTACATAGTTCTCGTGACAATGCATTATAGAATTTTCAAGATGGCGGAGGAGTTTTGTAATTATGGTTCGATTCTATTCAAAATTGGTATACGGGGGTTTTCGGGGTTGAAGATTATGATTTTTTTGTCGGAACTCATAAAATAACAATGGCGGCTCCAAAATGGCGAACGATCTCTGTGATTATGGCCAGATTCTTTTCAAAATTGGTATGTGGAGGTTATCGGGGTTGGAAATTATGAATTCATTGTCAAAATTCATAAGTTCAAGATGGCAGCTCCAAGATGGTGAACGAGTTTTGTGATAATATACCATTTCCATTCAAAATGGGTATGTCGGTGTTTTTGGGGTCGGAGATTACGAATATAGTCGAAGATTAATAATTTTTTGTCAGAATTATTAAATTTAAGATGGCAGCTCCAGGATGGCGGACGGGTTAATCTCGAGATGAAGAATTAGAAAGCTCAGATCTTACAGAAAAAAGGCCTCATAATGACGACGCATTGACAAAAATGCATAGATCAGCGCGTACTTACTGAGAAGCACAAAATGAATTGATTAATAAAAAATAGTAGTTTATGTAACAAGAACGCAAAATGAGACTTTCTCGGACGAATCGTAATGAAGATGAGTCCGCTAAAGCCATTTGAGTACGTGTTGCATACACTGTTTTTTTAATAAGTTTTCAAAAGAATGTTCGATGTAGGAACTATGACTTAATTTCTGCTATCAATACGCAAATATATTGTAGGCAGCACCGGCAGAAGGCCGTGTGGAATATCTAATCAGATTTTTCATTACCGACGTGTCAAATGTCAAATATGTCAACTAGTCAATAACATTCGAATCGTGAAGGCTAGATGTCGCCCACTTCGTGGTAATCCTGAATAGTAAGTGAAATTTGGATAAATGAAATATAAATTGTTATCATCCAATAAATGTATGTAGGCTTGGGCGTGAAATAGAATTTCGATTTGAACCCAAACTAAACCATTATTCGTATATTCTTGTAAGTGGATTATATCTTGTTTGAATTTACCATAATTTTGTTTGCGATTGTTCGAAGAAAGGAAGTGTTAAAGTCATCATGTTTGTACCTACCGCAACAATAATCATTGACAATTTTATTCTATAAAAAAATCAAGTTCCCAGCTTTTCTGCAGCAAAATGTTATCGGTTCATAGTTTTTATAGTATTTATAAACATCCGTTAAAGATCAGTTATGTTTTATGAATGAATAAAATTCAGTTAGTAAAGTGTTGCCATGATGACAATGTACGTAAAAGTAGCATTTTACGGATTTTTTTCAATTCCCAAAGTGGCCGTTGTGGGGAGCATATAAAAAAAACGTTTTATTCAACGTAGGTTAATCCGTGAGTTATAGATTTAAAAGCTTATCGCTTTTGTATTCGAACTGAAAAATTTGCGTGACAAGCTCTCGAATCTATAACTAATAACCTACGTTACATATCCAAAGCAATTATTTTTTACTTTTAGCGCATTTGAATGAAAGCTTGTCTTCAAAAAGGTTTTTTTTATTAATTATTTTATTCTCTGTATTTTTCCAGAAAAACATTTTTATTATGCCAAGGAGATGTGCTCATGTTATTCTGGTTCAAACAAAATGTTTCGTTTGAAATTATTTGCTGAACATCACAATATGTTAACTGAATAATACCATAACGAATAGCATTTCCTGTACACAGTCGGGTTACTAAATTTGAAGGTGAATGGGGCTATAAAAACAACAATAGAATAAGTACACCTATAAATCTTCATATCATCCAATGGATATTTCAATGAACTTCATTTTTTTTCCATAAAAACCTTCAATTCGACTCGAAGATTGGGCAATGAATAATGATATTTTGAGAACGTTATTGGATGATGTAACGGAGGGCATCAAATTAGAATAATAATTTCCTATAATTTTACAATAGACAAATAATTGTTAGGAAATAATCTCAAGAACGTAAAACGATAACGGGACCAGTTATAGTTTTGATGAATGTCCATTGTTCCCTTATTTTTTTGACATTTCCAGTTTCACCGCATCACTAAAAACGTACGCTAAGATAATGCCAAAAAATATGTGAATACCCTGAGTTATATAGAACACAATATTCTATTGCGTTTTCTTCCAACGTACATTAAACCTCAGTACTAGAGCTCGTCCGGTATTGAAACAACCACTTTGGCCTTCCCCTACCTAACAACCAATTTTTCTCGAAGATACCCGAACCATTGTCTAACTGTGGCCATCAATAGAAATTCCATAGGCGTACCAAATTATTTGGTATAGGCGATTCACGAGACGTAGAGAACTTACTCTCCTATAACTTTCCTGACACTCCTATTTCTTTTTCCGTACTGAATAGTACTTACAACTGGACATTTTGGCAGGGTAACGAGTGAACTATTGCAAAATAAATTGAATAAATAACCGCACTACCTATTTATTAATCCAACAAACCTTACCTTTCAAACGCTGCATGCCAAGACACTTGTGAAGATTCGCCGTTGCACAGCAAATCGTGTCCACTCGTGTTTTCCCCCTCTCTACCTACCTACTAAACGGTCGTTTCAATACTGGACGAGCTTTACCACATCTATTCACCTATTCCTACAGAAAAAATCATTAGTGAAGGATGGAAGACAAAAAATGTGTTCCGGTAATTTTTACTTTAAATAGGAAACATTGCTTTTTTATTATTACAAGCTTTTATTTAGTTTCACGTGTTAAATTTGACCTACTTGTAATCGTCCGATTGATTAGAAATTTGGCAGGTGTACATAATTCCGGTGACAATTTATTAGGAAAAAAAAACAAAATGGCGGCTCCAATATTGCGGAGAATTTTTGTGATTATGGCAAAACTGGTATCTAGCGGTTTTCAGGGTCGGATATTATGGATTTTTTGTCAAAATTTCAAAATTCAATATGGCGGCTCCAAAATGGCGGCCGAGTTTTGTGATTATGGTCCGATTATATTCAACATTGATATGTTTGGTTTTTGAGGTCGAAGATTGTTTTAATTGATTTTCCACTTATGAACATTGGCACACACATACGTAGTTGACAATGACAGATCGCTACTGACATTATTTGTGTACCACATCCGTCAAAACCATCATATTCTATGAGAGGATGGAATGATATACAGAGTAATGAAATAAACTAACCAGAACAACAAAAATAATTTATATTACAACAAATAGTGAAAGTAGATAATCATATTATTTAACTGGTAATAGTTGAAGTAAGGTGGGTAAGTAAGTATTTTGGAAGGAATATAAAAAACAAGTAGGTTGTAATTAGTATATTTGAGCCATAAAAAATTGAAAAATAAAAACTTTTTAACAAAAAATTAAACCGACGAAATACGGAACTGAAAAGTAAATAATAAAATGAACCTTCCTAGTCTCAGTAACTAAGCACCTAAACTAATGTAAGTAACTAATTTTGAGTTGGCGCCAAACAAACAATCAACGAACATCATTAAATTACTTCAAAAAAATTATCAGAATGTCACCGCGCAACTCGATGCCATCCTTTTACGCCTTACCTAATTCATTTACTTGTTTGTTTGGCGCCGACTCACTTACATTAGTTCAGGAGCTTAGTTACTGAGACTAGGAAGGTTTATTTCATTTTTTATTTTATTTTATATAATTCCTGGTGCATCTGAATACGGTACGGGCGAAACTTGTATTTTTGTATCACCCTAGAAATGCTCCGTCTGCTTATCCCTATATCTTTCTCGATCTAACGATGACTCGTATGAGGGTTTTCTATGATTGATCCCATGATAAGAAATTCATTTTTCTCATTTCCAATTATAGGTTTTGGTCTATTTGCCTTTTCATAAGCTACACTTGCAGTCCTACGAAATCGTTTGAAAACCAACTCGTTTGGATTATTCCGGTCTAGATATTTTTGGGCATACGCCAATAGGCAATTCTTTCAACACTCACCAATCGCTAAAATCATATCTATCCGCTCTTGAATGGGATAAGTTTTCATTTTCGACGCTAATAATTCAGTGAATGTTTTGAATAACGTAAAACCCAATAACTGTCAATATGAATTCTTTCAACAAGTTGAATAAATGTCGTTTCAAAGCTATCTTGATTCAAAGAATGCATTGAAATAAGAACTACTATTTGAAAAAGCCAATATCTGAAATACTATTCAGGTTGGGTATAGGGAACCCCAATATGAAATGAAAGATAATTGAATTTTATATTGTTCAGACCATAAAAATACAGGGTGTTCTATCTGAAATAACAAAGTTATCTCTGTCCGAAATTATAAAAAAGTGACAATGATTTTTGAACATTCTGTATAATATTGAAAAACGGGTTTTATTGAAAAAAAATTGCCCAAAACCTCTTTTATGCTTGGTCAGAAATCGAAGGTATTCAGTTTACAATTGTACCTAGCATTTTCATAAAAAATCATTAACTCGAGAACGGTTATAGTTAGGTACATAGTACCTCTATAAAATCATATTATTTTTTCCTGACCTATTCAAAAATTCAAAGAAATACAGGGTGTTCCATTTAAAGAAACACAACTTTGATATGTCACACTTTTTTGAGCCACCCTGTAGACTCCAAAATAATTTCCTTCTGCAGCCTTGATCAATATACATATAATGAAATGGAGAAATTCCCGAAAAAATTAATGGTTTGGTTTACAGGGACCGTGTCGTATGGGGTGCCCCACCCTGTATGGTGAATAGTTTTATATAAACACATGAGATGTGCCGTGTATCAATTAACGTTTTAAAATTGTAAAAAAATATTAATTTTAAAGAAAGAAATTTGTATTTCGTGTAGAATAATGTATTTATAAAATCATATCAGAACGCTTTTGACCGTTGAGTCATCATCAGTGCTACCTGAAGGTAAGTACTCATTGAAAATTCGAAATTGAGAAATATTTGATTTGAAATTGAAAATTATGAAAATGAAAGATTACTTACTCGTCGAGGTCACAGGAAATCGTGAAAAGTATCTCTGCTGCATAAATCATTATATAAGTTCAGAGTACAAACATGTTAAAATTCAACCTGGTCCAAGTTTATTATGGATTGCAAATTATTGGAAATCGATATCTCTGGCCAACATTCATTGATGAAGAGAATTTGAAAATCGACAATATGTGACTAGAGCGAAAGGTGATTGATAAGACAAATAAATTTTGTGACATAGAATCACAGAACTAGAAATCAGAATTAACCCTGAAATGAGCCAACATGTCAACTGGAACACAAATCTGAAAATGATCAGTCTAATGAGAAGCTACATTTTTTTTCTATGTTAAAGTATGTCAAGAAAACTCATCAAGATTGTTGTGTAACTCTAATTTTGAGCCATCATAATCGGACTCTGGTATAGAGGCAAAGTCTGATGAGAACTATCCTAGTCCCAAAGTTTTCGATGAAGGAGACCAATAAAAGAAGAGGAAGAGAAGAAAACGGCACTTGTTTGACAAAAGAAAGACATAAATTTCCAAAATTAGTCATAAAAAATGCCCAACTTATCGAAGTCACGTTCAGCCTCAACCAGGGGATGTTGAGTAAAGGTGAAAGTCTAATGAGAACTTACCCCAAACCCAAAAATACAAAAGTCAAAGGCTGGCAGAACCTTGAAGGTGGTTAGCCAAAATAAAACATAAATTTTTTTTTTTTTGATTTTCGATGATGATATTAATTGTTCAACAACCTTTCGCATTTTGGGTTTCGTCATTTTCAACTTACTCTACAAACTGAGAACAAATCATTTCAGGTTTAATTTTGGATTAGCACCTTCAAAGTTGTGCCAGTCTTCAACTATTGGATTTTTGGGTTTGGGGTGAGTTCTCATTAGACTTCCACCCTCACTCAACATCACCTAGTTGAGGCTGAACGTAACTTTGATGAGTTGTTCATTTTTAATGACTAATTTTGGACATTTCTGTTTTTTTTTGTAGAACAAGTGCTGTTTTCTTCTTCTTTTTTCTTTGGTTTTCTTGATCGGAAACTTTGGGATTAGGATAGTTCTCATCAGACTTTGCCTTTTTACCAGAGTTCGATTATGATGGCTCAAAATTAGAGAGTTACACAACAATCTTGATGAGTTTTCTTGGCATACTCTAACATGGACCTGACAAATGTCGGTTTTCATCAGACTGACCATTATCAGATGACATGTTGGCTTATTCCAGGGTTATTTCTGATTTTTAGTTCTGTGATTCGATGTCACAAAATTCATTTGTCAATCACCTTTCACTTTTGTCGCATATTGTCAAGTTTCAAATCCACTTCAATAATGAATATTGACCAGAGATATCGTTTCCCAATAATTTGTAATACATAATAATTTTTAATAATTTAATCAATGTTTTATGCGGCAGAAATACTTTTTACGGTTTCCTGTAAACTTGACGTAAAAGTAACCTCACTTTTTCATTTTCATAATTTTCAATTCAAAATCAGATTTTATTCTATTTCAAATTTTCAGTGAGCACTTACTTTCAGGTAGCACTGATGATGACTTGACAGTCGGAAGCGCTCTGCTATGATTTCATAAATACATTATTATGCACGAAATACAAATTTCATTATTCGAATATATCGATACGTGCACACAGCTGGATCTTTCACTTCAAAATATATTCTCAACATAATTATTATAAAAAATATGACATTGCTGTTGTTTGGTGGGTCAACATACATGATCAACCTTTACTATTGAAGGTTCAAGTCTTTTGAATAGCAATAACCATGAGGTACTGATGATTCTTTCTGGAGATTTCAAAGTTAATTTCCGTTTAAAAGAATGTCAATCATTTTTCTCACGGGGGGTAATGCAGTTATTCATGCTTCCTCCATTATCTCACACAAATGAGGAAACGAACATGGTCCTTCTTTGCACTGAATATGACATAACTCTCACTTTGTAAACTTGTTTCTGTATGATTGAGTTGAATTAGCACGGTACTTTTTTATCACTTGTTCTCGAACACCTTGACCAAGTATTCACTTGTATGACAGTGGTAATATAACGATTCTCCAGATGCGAAATCAGCTATAATTAACCGAGAAGTAATGAAGGTTCGATATTGTACAGTCCAAAGGATCAAGAATTCATGTAATCAGAATCTCCGATTCACTAGAATGTTTAATTTCTTTACCCAAGTAAACAATTACAAATTTGTTGAAATATATATGTTAACATAGTTTCTCGGGTTTCTGTCCATGTTCTGTGTTCTTGGTCCTCAAAAGCTCCGATTTCACGACGTTTCGGCAAATTCACGTTTGCCGTCTTCAGGTTATATCTAGAAATTCGATTGTTTTCAACTCGAGTGCTCTGAGAGCTACTTCATCCAGTGTCCAAATGGTTATGGGAGACCTTGAAACCACAATAATACCGGAACTAAATTTCAACATCCCTTTATATAGAAGATATGTTGATGATTGTATAGTAGTAGTACCAGTAGTAGTGTGATGATTGTATACTGGTTGTACCAGAAACTCATGCAAATCACGTTTTAACCATGTTCAACTCATATAAAAAAAAAAAAATACAATGGAGTTGGAAAAAAAAATTACTAGACTTACCATTATACAAAATCAACAACAATAAAATAAAAATGGCACAACATCCTCTGCCCAAAAAAAAATAATAATTGGAATTCTAAAAATTATTACTTTATATAACAGGTTAGTAGAAAACAACTATCCTAAACTAATAAAATATAACATTTCCACCATTTTTTTTTACAAGAGAATACTCAAAACAAACAAAACAACTAGAAAAATCACTCTATAGGACTACCATATATACAAGGCCTTTCAGAATAAATAGCCTAAACAATAAAACCATACAATCTTCTAATAGGACACAAATGGCATAATACTCCAAATGAAATAATATCCTGAGAAAAAGTACTCATGTCTTCTACGAAATCCCAAGTAATAACTCAAATTGCAATGGCGTATATCAATCCTCACAACATCTAGAAAATAGAATTGAAGCTGACAAATACAAAATACTGCTCTAGTGCACTAAACAAACAAAAGAGAAATCAACCATGAATTTTATTATAGAAATACAAAATCTACAGCAAAGAGAGAATTATTGGAAATTATATATACAAAAATAATAGAAATGTTTATATGACATAACCGACATAAAGAAAGTATCCCACATCATACAAAATTCAGCCCTTCATTTTTGAAACATGTTCCCCTAACCCACCCCAACTTCCATGAATAATTATCAAAAATTGATGATAAAGGAGGAAGAAAAAATTGGATAATCTATACCTCTTTCACGTATAAACAGAAATGAGATATATTTTCCCCACAAAACAGTCAATCACAAACAAAATAGATGGCAGTAGTAACATACAATTATACCACCATAAGCTTGTGCAGTTAAACAAGTTTGACATAGCATATCAGAAATCAAAGGTTTAATTTATCTTTATTATTTTTTTGTGTATTTCTAGATTAAGGGTTTATCCAAATACTTCAATCCAATAATTTATAAAACAATTTATATGATTTCCGCTTGTAAACGAACATTTTTGAAAAAAATTTCATCAAATATTTTATACCAGTCATTTATAACCAATCAGATGCTTTATTTCGACATTGGTACTATGTTAACCAGAAATTTTCTGAAAGTTTTTCATCCACATTAGCATATGGACGTAAAATTAATAAGTGGAAATTTCCCGGCACGTGACAGCTATCATATAATTAGACAAAAATAATATTGAAATAATATTGACAATATATTTTATTTACTTACTTTATAAGTTGGAAATATTACAACAATTTATTAAGGTGTACATTCTGTAATATCATTAATTAATTTTGAATTCTTCAAAAATTCCACTTCTACCTCCTCTTTCCTAAGTGGTGAATAAAACACAGAACCGGTGTTTTTTTTAACAATATGCCTGTGTTTCATGAAATAAAAATAATACTGAAAAACCAGTTTATTCCTTCGAGTATTAGATTTGTGTCCAAAAGGAGGCACAATATTACGCAGAATGTGGCCAACCTCTTTAAATAAGTTTTCTTGCTCAGGATTTAATCCAGATTCTTCCACTAGGTATCTTACAGCCAGTTCCATAATCAAAATTAAAGCTTCCTTTATATGAAAAAGTTACCTTTAATGGCAAAATGTGTTCCATAAACCAATTTTGAAACAAAAGGACACTTTAAAGCCTCCTTTATCATAAAGGCTGGACAACCGCTCTTTACCTGCGAAAAGTGTCCTTTTAAGGTAAACATAACCTATTTGCCTGTCATGGTCATACACTTTGATAGCTAATAGTATGGTGTTATAGTTCGGTTGTGGTTCAGTGGTTTCATAGATCGTTGAAAGTTATCTGAGGTAGACTTCATTATCAAGAATATAATGAATTCATCAAGTTCTAGTTCTTCATCAGATGATGAGGAAATAATAGTAAGGAGTCCCAAAATATATAGAAGAAGACAACAACATTTTGTTACTTTGGACGATTTGGATTTTTTTAATAGATTTCGGCTAACAAAACCTACAGTTTTATCGCTGCTGCAACAAGTTGCACACTTTTTACATCTTCCAAGTAACAGGTAATGGAATTTTTTAAAGTTTTAGGTAGTCGATTACTATATGAAAATTTTCTAGGGGCGGCTGTATTGATCCTATGAACCAGCTTTTATTGACATTACGATTCTATGCAACTGGGAATATGTTATTGTCAACAGGCGATATTATTGGAATTTCTAAGACTTCTGCTAGCAGAATTGTTCGAAGAGTTTCATTAGCAATTGCATCTCTTCGTCCACAGTACATAAAGATGAGCGAAACTGATAATGAAATGAGAAGAACTGCAGAAAATTTTTATGCAATTGCTAGTTTCCCACGTGTCATTGGTGCTATAGATTGCACATTGATTAAAATTAATTCTCCTGGTGGTAATGATGCAGAAATTTTTCGTTCAAGAAAAAATTTTTTTGCCTTAAATGTGCAAACGGTGTCTGATGCAGATCTGAGAATCAGAAATATAGTAGCGAGGTGGCCGGGATCAACACATGATCAAACTATTTTCAATAATAGTGCTTTGAAAAGACAGTTCGAAAGAGGAGTGTTCGGACAGTACTGTTTACTTGGTGATAGTGGTTATACTCTTCAACCATATCTTATGACCAAATTACAAGAAGCACATACTGCAGCGGAAAATTTATTCAACGAGTCAATCATAAGAACTAGGAATGTGGTAGAGAGACAGTATGGTGTTTGGAAACGTCGCTTCCCTATACTTTCTAATGGAATGCGGGTTAAATTAATAACAGTTAGGGCAATCATTGTTGCAACAGCTGTGTTGCACAATATGGCTATAGATATGAATGAAGCACTTCCAAATGGATGGCTGGACGAAGTGCCGGAGGAAAATGATTTACCAGCACAAATGCATCAAAATAACATTAATGTTGGTCGACATGTGAGGCAGATTATTATAAATCTATCGGAGGATGTTTGTTCGAGGTTAAACTCTGCCTTTAAAAATAAAACCTTCATGTACAGCTCTTCTCTCATTTTTTCCCATTCATTAAACAAAACACATTGGAGGGTTATAATTTGTTTTTATTACGTAACTCAGATATTTGTAAATCTAGTATAATTTGTTTTTTCATGTGAGCTTCTTCCTGTCTTCTATTTTCTTCTTCAATTGCCCAAACCTGCTTCTCAAGAAGGTCAATCTTTTTTTTATAAAATGCTTCTTTTGCCAATATTGCAGGATTCATTACCGTTGGCCTTAACTGTCTCGTAACGGGTTCCTTCAATTTGTAAGGTGTATAGCTTGACCATTTACGTTTCAATTTCTACAACAAAAATAAAGGAATGAAGTTGAATTAAATGAAAAAAAATATTCTTACTTTAAGAGATGCTGGTCCCGTTGCTTCATTGCCAAGGTTGGTGGTAGAATTTTCCTAAAAATTAAGAAATGTTCATATAATGAGACGTTCGCTAACCTTTTAGTATCACCTACTCCATTGTCTTGAGTGCAATGTGAAACAATTTCCTCAGCAGTGTGGCTTTCACTAGGCTCGCTTTCTTTATTTGTATCATGAATAATCAAAATCTGAAGTATAGAAACCAATAAAACATCATTCATAATATATTAATGACTATCACATACCGGTAGATCAGGAATTTGTTTTTCCACATAGTTTGTATGGCCAGTTTCAGTTGTAGAAAAATCATCCGCTTCGTTTCCTGTGTCTAGGTCCTACAAAATCACAATTAATAATTAAATTATACTTATGAGTAGCTTACCTCATACATCATCACAATCTAAAATGCTATCAAAGCCCACCACTGTTTTGATGTTTATGATTTTCAAAACATTTTCTATAACTGGATCGAATTTATCAGTTACAGGAGGTCCACCACCAGTTCCTTTAATATAAGTACGTTGTGCGGCTACCACTTTCCTTGTTTTGTTTTCAAATTGTCGTATTTGGACTTCAATTGATCCATATTTCTGCGATGGAGAGCTAGGGCATTGAATGCTGCGGTAACTCGCTGCCAGGCTTTGTCCTACAAAATTATTACTTAGAAACCAGCTTCTTATTGAAATAATATTTTTCACTCACCTTTTCATCATTTGTGAACTTGTTTGTGGTCTTATTTTCTATTATATTTTTCTCCTTATTAATTAAATCTAAGAGACGTAATTGTTCCTCCACGCTGAAAGAAACACTTTTCTTTTTCCTGTCCAATTCCATTGCAAATTCAAAATCAATACTTTCCGTTTTCCGTGAACTACTAAATTTCAAACTATCACTCTGAAGTAATAACTTACGACTCACGACTATTCAACATAAATACACATCATTTTCTTATTTGAATTACTAATGACACATATCACAGGACCACACAACACACGCTTGACATCAAATATTTGAAGTATTACCACAACTGTATTCATAAAAGTACTACTTATCAGAATAGCCAACAGTATAAAACTTGACGAATGCCGCTTTAAAGGCGACTTTATCTAACAGGAGGTTTTGGTACGTTTATGGAACGGAAGTCGCTTTAAAGTTTACTTTAAAGGACACTTTATCATAAAGCTGACTTCAAATAAAGGAGTCTTTATGATGTTGATTATGGAACTGGCTGTTAGATATTTTACATTTTTATGGTTCATTTTGATGTGCTGTGATTCTTTGCAAAAGGAACACAATTCATACGATTGAAAGTTCATTTTTTCATAACTTTTTTACTAACTTATGATTGTATACAATGTTATGAGGAACTTATAATGCCACAAATAAAATATTGATTGACAGGAGTAGTGAATGTCAAATCCATGGGTAACTTTACGAAATATTTTTTCAATCGGCAGCATACGCCAACAACATTCTATTTAGAATGAAGAATAAAATATCCCGATTTCCTGAATTATTTGCTAAACAAATAATTACCGCTAATATTAATTTCTCCTAGAATTAAACCTAAAAGAATATGAAAAATATTTAAGTATATATGTATATAGGTATAGTTATATATTTTTTGCTGTATATCACCTTTGTTTGTAGTCAATATTGACATGTCCATGAAACCTAGTAAGAAAATTATATGAAATCAATTATTACACGCTTTATATTAGCTTCACTTGTATGTTTGTTTGTTTGTAACCGACTCCTTTGGGCGCGATTTTGACCCACTTACAGACATCCGAATGATTTGAAACTTGGCAGGTGTACATAATTCCGGTGACAATGCATTAAAAAAAATTTGTCTGAAAAAAAAAACAGAATGGCGGCTCCAATATGGCGTACGAGTTTTGTGATTATGGTCCGATTCGCTTCAAAATTGGTATCTGAGGGTTTTCGTAGTGGAAATTATGATTCCTTTGTCAAAATTGAAAAATTCGGAATGGCGATTCCAAAATGGTGGACGAGTTTTGTGATTATGGTCTGATTGTATTCAAAATTGGTAATGTAGGGGTTTTTGGGGTCGACTATTATGATTCTTCTGTGAAAATTGGAAAATTCAAGATGGCGGCTCCAAAATGGTGGACGAGTTTTGTGATTATGGTCCAATTCTATTCAAAATTGGTATGAGGGGATTTTTGGAGTCGAATATTGAGATTTTTTCGTGAAAATTGAAAAATTCAAGATGGTGGCTCCAAAATGGTGGACGAGTTTTGTGATTACCCAAGTAGCATTTTAAGAGGACGGAACGTAGTGGCCACGATTCTGGAAAACTTTGAAGTGTTTGGCCACAACCACTGCCACGTAATATTCACGGTTCTATCACGGGGCGGCTACCAAAATGGGGAACACTTTTTTGGTGGCTGCTACGTTTCGATCTACGTTCCTGGATCTCAGATAGACACATTCCAACCACGTTGTGGTCACCTGGCAAAAACGTGGATTTGTAGTGGCCGACACTAGACACGTTAAACAACTGACTGATATGTAGTTCGATCTCTGTTCAGCAACATATTTCTGTGAGAAATGTTCCTCATTCTTCCATTTTGCCTGATTCATTTCTAACCCCCGATCAACTTTAACATATAAACATACAAACGCGTAAGTATGTTTATTGAATTTGGATACTTCTGATCGGGATAAAATTAAAACGATTGAAAGTTTTATGTGAAATATGGGTGTTGTAACTCGATTGTGAGCACGCGCCATCTGAATACACTTTATTTAAGGAAAACATTATAATTTTGAAAATAACTCGCCTCTGAAATTATGTACTTAAATCCCTCAAACATTCTTATATCAATCATGGTTGAAACAAATACTTACGTAGCAAATTACTACGTTTGATGCAGTGCTGATGACAAATGAATCTTTATTGAACATTTCGATCATTTCTCTAATAATAGCGACCCAGCATATTCCTGTAAATATGGCGGATTTTGCAGAATATAACTTTAAAGTGGCAGAAAGTGTAAATATACCACTCTAAAGCTCCTCCCATCATAAAGTGCCCAGTGGAACTGAATTATTAACTTTTCCACCACTGGAAAGTGGCACCCACGTCGCAGGCCCATGACTCACCACTTCAAAGTTATAACCTTAAAATTGAAATAGGTCTTATACCCTGGAAAGGAGCAAAAACGTCGGGCTATTATAACCTGCCACTTCAAAGTTTTAACCTCGAAATTGCGGGTACATATTCATTTATTGTTAAAAAAGGACATGTAGCAAGATAGTGGATTTGTGCAGCTCCAATCAACAATTATCAAGTAACAATTATCAATTGACAAGTAATGAAAACGATGGCATTTATGCAAACAGAATTAACAATTAAAGTATAAATATTAAGCAGGAGCACAAGTCAGAGATCCGATCTATTTATATAGGAACAAGGAAAATTGTCTATTAACGCATAACCCATTTCATATTGAATGTATATCATTCACATTTCACGTAACAGATAAAACGAACTTTTTGTAAGCCACAATAAAATAATTTCAGAAAAGTTAGGTTAGTTTTCGTCATCGCACGGACCAATCCACGGTCACTTCAGAATCAAGGAAAATTGTCTATTGAAAACGCATAACCCATTTCATATTGAATGAAATCATTCATGTTTCACGTAACATGTAAACAAACTTTTTGTAAGCCACAATAAAATAATTTGAGAAAACTTAGGTTAGCTTTCGTCATCGCGCGGAATGGTGAATTTTGAAGGTTATCACTTATGGAGATAGCAAGAACGTGGCAACCATCACCACATATCACAATCAAGTGCCTGCCACATTGAAGGCTTTATGGAAGTTACCAAAACGTCACCGAAACTATTATACTCTCTTGAAAGTGACTGTGACTTCTAAGTGATATTTAAGTGGTACAGGATGGTTACCGCAACGGTTATTTTCCACTTTTGAGTTTGAAAACCTTCAAAGTGATTGGCTCAGTGGCCATACCATTTCAGACACCTCAAATGACACTAATAAGTTATACAACTGTGGAGTGGCTACCATAGATGGGAATTACGTGACTACAACCATACACATATAAAATTTTGGTTATTCTTACTGTATAGTGTTAGATTTAGTGGTGATTACGTGATAACCACCGCGTCGAAGTTGCAGTATCAGTTTCTGTCACTATAATGCTGCTTGGGTATGGTCCGATCTTATTCAAAATTGGTATGTGGGGTTTTTGGAGTCAAATATTATGATTCTTCCGTGAAAATTGAAAAATTCAAGATGGCGGCTTCAAAATGGTGGACGAGTTTTGTGATTATGGTCCGATTCTATTCAAAATTGGTATGTGGGGGTTTTTGGAGTCGATTATTTCGTGAAAATTGAAAAAGTCAAGATGCGGCTTTAAAGGGGGTTTTGTATTATGGTCTGATTCTATTCAAAATTGGTATGTGGGGGTTTTTGGGGTCGTAGATAATATTACCTAATTTGGAAAAGATAATTTTATTTTTTGATTTGAAAAATACTAATAATAATCGTGGAAGGAATTCAATGGACATAGCCCTCAGAGAAAAGTGCTAACCGTAGACACGTGTTTTTTCCTATTTTCAATTTTTTTTGTCTGGTTTTCTATAAAAGCGTGTTTCTCAGTTTTCTTAGACTATTATTAATTTTTATATATAATGTATCTGATATTATAAATTTTATTTTACTAGGGCACGGGAAAAATATCCCGCAATACGAACATCCACTTTTATTTTTAATCAATATTGACATTTCCCTGAAACCCAGTAAGAAAATTGTATGAAAACAATCAATTTTATATAAAAATTTATCTGATATTATATATTTTATTTTACTAGGGCACGGGGAAAATCAATGAACATCTCTCGCAATACGAACGTATCCACTTTCATTTTTAGTCAATATTAACATTTCCCTGAAACCTAGTAAGAAAATTGTATGAAATCAATTAATTTTACTAATAGTTTATCTGATATAATATATTTTATTTTACTAGGGAACGGGGAAAATCAGAAAAAAATCTCCCCCAAAACTCCCATTACACACAGCCTTCTATTTATTTGTGAATAACGTCAAAATAAATATTTACTTAATGTTTTCTATTTAAATATAATTCCGGTATAAAATTTTCTCACCGAATCCCCCACGTGCTTGAATTAATTGCGGGAAATTTGTGTCGTACATGAATTTTTGAAGAAAATTAACCATCTTCGCTTCGCAACCCGTGATCATTTTCAAAAAATTCATGTACTCACAAAATTTCCGGCAATAATTCATGCTCTAGGGAGATTATAAGTGAAAATTAAAATAAAAAAAATACATTTCTCCAAATACTAGAAGCTGCGTTGGAAAATTTTCAAATAACTGAGAAACATGGTTTAAAATATACAACAAAGCCTCACTTTCAACACCATTTGAAAAAAAAAATGTAAATGACATCGAAAGAGGCCTGGAGGCGTTCAGGAGAAAATTTTTCGAAGTTTATGGACCGCCGAGGTGACTCTTACCTCAAATGGGGCATTCATTGGGGCATTCCTGGACTCGGATGTCACGCAGGTAGCTATAGCTGCCTCCGTGGTGAAGTTGGTTGTTACCCTGGAATTCAGGGTCTGCTGACCGAAATCACAAATGAGCGGCTGGCTTCTGTTTGTTGACTCCGTTGATTTGTCGTTTTCTACCAAGTGTTGTTCATTCTTGCACTTCTCCACCATACTGATGAGGGCAGGCCCGAACACGTGTCTACGGTTAGAACTTTTCTCTGAGGCTATGTCCATTAAATTCCCTTTCCCTTTGTTTTAACAGTCCCCCGATATTACTCTCATATTTATATTCCTGACTCGATGTCAGCAGGTAGCTTTAGCTGCCTCCGTGGACGTTGGGTTGCCCTGAATTAGGTCTGCTGACCGAAATCACAAATGAGGCTACTCTGTTTGTTGACTCTTGATTTGTCGTTTTCTACCAAGTGTTGTTCATCCTTGCACTTCTCCACGTACTGATGAGGGCCGAGAGCCCGAAACACGTTCTACGGTTAGAACTTTTCTCTGACGGCTAATGTCCATTAAATTCCTCCCATTTTGTTTTTAACAGTCCCCTCGATATTACTCTCTTTCATATATATATATATATATATATAACTTTCAAATGGTATTTTTATATATATATATATATATATATATAACTTTCAAATGGTATTTTTCCGTTCTCTAGACCATAATCAGCGAAAACTCTCAAGTAGTATTTCTATGAAATCTACCTTAAACCATCATAAATAAGAATACTGATGCTGAAGGCTACAGTCATCATGGTTGTTGTATAGTTAACGTTCAGTCAGAATTTTTCTATTGGAAAATACTTATTATTAGAGTATTAGAGTTGTACGTTATCTTTCATAATACTGTAATTAAATCCACATTCCAACTACCTTGATCTCATACCAAATTCTCAGTTCTTCAATAACATTCTGGGAATGCTAATAGTGTTTCATAATAATAATTAGCCGTAACAATTAATCATTCGAAACAAGGATATTTAATTTATCATAAATTATATCATAAAATATTCACCGTGACACTGACATATTTCTTCAATGAACCATGAAATTCGACAATTAAGGACAAAATCACAAGAAGATAAATGTTATTTGAAATATAGATTCTAGACGCTTCACAAAATGCCTCCTTTGGATACTAAATACAGTCCGCAAAATGCCACTTTAGAGGACTTGTACTTAAAGTTGTCACGGCAACACTTTAGCGGACTCTTTTTGTTTATTGAGAAAACGTATAATCAATATCCTAAAAAAGTTTAAGGAGATTCAATAAACTATAGATTATTTGTAATTTTGTAGTGACAGCACACGTTTTCTTCGAAATATTCTTTTGGAATGATTATTTCATGAAAAATGAACACTAATAATTGACAAGTATTCGACAAATGTGTTTTTAATAAATAATCGCTTGCTAGATTTTTGCAGAACTTCCTTACACTACCGTATGGATGGTGATTGACAATGTATGCTCGGCGAGGAAATATGTGTAGTACAAAACAAATTTTGTATGCAACACGTACGCAAATGGCTTAAGCGGACATCATTCGTGTGCTTGTTGCATAAACTACTATTTTAACAAATTTTTCCTTCATTTTGATATTAAGAAACATTGAATTGGATAAAAAAGAACATATTTCTTCAAATGTAGACAAGTATTACATAATATATTGAAATTTTGAATGGATATTGAGTACGACGAAAGCAAAAAATATATTTTTGAGATCCAATCATAATTTTGACATTTTGGCATCTCTCTCAGCAGTGTCATAAACTGATATTCTGAAATATTAGATTATCTATCCGCGGATTTAACTGAACTGCTTTCCCAAATTTCTCTTTGCATATTGTGGTGAAGATCCGATTTTACGACGTTTCAGCAAATCACATTCGCCATCTTCAGGTTATGTCTGGTTGATGACACGAATGCGAGTGTTCAGATAGGATTTTGCAGTAACGATTATTGCTAATCTGGAGAGTTCGCGTTGAACCATGTCTTGAAATTTGAAGATTTAGATCTTCCGGCTTCCATTTTGAATACATTATATATATATATATATATATATATATATATATATATATATATAGGGTGGCCCACCACATTCGCCTCGGTATTTCTACGAGAAATGAAGAGAGTTAGGGAAAAACTTTTAGCACAGTTATATGTGGGTCCATGAGAAGCATATTCCAAAATTATTTTGAAATATATATGGTGATCCCCAAAAAAATTACATACCAAAGTTATATTTTTTCTTATGGAACACCCTATATTTTTTTATATTTTTAGATACTATAGACAAAATAAAGGTGAGTTACTACTATATTTCCTATACTTAAAACTGACCGTTTCTGAGAAATTTTGAAAAATTTAAAAATACAGACCATAATTTGAAAATTGTTTTCACCCTGTAACGTGTAACGATCTGCTCGTGATTAGATGTACTGCTTAGCTCAAAGGTTAAAGTTAACTATTACATGAAATTTTTAATGCAATATTATACAGAGTGGCGAAAAAAATTGCCTCAAAATTTGGACACACTATTAATTAAATAACTTATTAAAGTTGAATGGAACACCCCTTATTCAGTGGCGTAATTTGACGCAGAATTAGATTACCTTCAAAACTATATAAGAGGTTCCCTATACCTATCTCTTCTGCTTTTTACACAAAAGGCGTTTTTATATTTTACTTATGAGTAATTTTTTTATCTTAAAAATGAAATACACTGTATTGTAATGAAAAGCTTAAAAAGCGTTTTAAAAACCTTTTCATTAAGGAATACGTAGATTCGCTAGAAGCAGAAGTTTAAATTTTGGAAAATACGGTGTATCTAAAGTAAAATGCAGGCAAATGTAAAAACTCAAATTTATTGCCATTTCTGAAATATTAAAGCATTCTTCAAAATAATAAGATGCAGGTGTCTTAATTATTGAGGCGAAATATGTTAAATTCGCTTGTTTCTTAGCAAATTAGACTTCATATTGAAATAAATACCAAAATTACAATATGGGGTCAATAAAAACAAACATTTACGATTTCCTATAAAACCTATTTATACTATTTTTTAATAATAGCCAGGTCTCCGGACCTTACAAGTCCCGACTATTTTTTATGAGGATATATCAAAAGTATTGTCCACGATACACCGCCGACGACACCTCAGGATATGAAAGTACGAATAAGAAATGCGTTTCGTTCCATACCGCAAAATATGTTATCCAGAGTTCAGCACTCATTTCAAGAAAGAGTTCGCCTATGCATCGAGAATAATGGACACCATTTTGAGCATTTATTAAAATAATAAACTATTTAAGATTAATAATTTTTCGATAAAATGACTTCAAAAATGCTTTTTAAGCTTTTCATTACAATACCATGTGTTTCATTTTTAAGATAAAAAAATTACTCATAAGTAATATAAAAACGCCTTTTGTGTAAAAAGCAGAAGAGATAGGTATAGGGAACCCTAATATAGTTTTGAAGGGAATCTGATTCTGCGTCAAATTACGCCACTAAATACGGGGTGTTCCATTCAACTTTAAGAAGTTATTTAATTAAATGTGTGTCCAAATTATGAGGCAATTTTTTTCGCCCCTCTGTATAATATTGCATTAAAAATTTCATGTAGTAGTTAACTTCAACCTTCGAGCTAAGCAGTACATTTAATCACGAGCAGCTCGTTACACGTTACAGGGTGAAAACAATTTTCAAATTATGGTCTGTATTTTTAAATTTCTCAAAATTTCTCAGAAACGGTCAGCTTTAAGTATGGGAAATATAATAGTAACTCACCTTCATTTTGTCTATAGTATCTAAAAATATAAAAAAATATAGGGTGTTCCATAAGAAAAAATATAACTTTGGTATGTAATTTTTTTGGGGATCACCCTATATATTTCAAAATAATTTTGGAATATGCTCCTCATGGACCCACATATAACTGAGCTAAAAGTTTTTCCCTAATGCTCTTCATTTCTCGTAGAAATACCGAGGCGAATGTGGTGGGCCACCTTGTATATACAGGGTGGGAAATGAAAGATGATATCCATATTTCGTGAAAGCAGATGATTTCGATGTCAAAGGGTACTCTTACTTACGTAGAGATCCATCACTAGGCGTCATCCGTTAGGGCGTCGCGACACCGACGCCCATTTTTTTAAATGGCATCCCAGATTTTTCAATGCTTTTTGCGATTCTGCATCAAATTCTGAATTCGGCCATTTAGCACACGCATAGGTTTCCCTTGAATACTGATGAAAAACAGCAACTTTATTGCATATTATAAAGAGGGCCATGAATAAGTCAAAATAAAAGCAATAACACGAGTTATTGCTGAGTTATAATATCATTGCCTGGTCAGTTTCATCTAGTTGTGTATATCTGTGAACTCGCAGACAATACAAACTAACGAAATATTTCAAATTACCAAAAAATATTTTACTTTGACCAAAACTCTACCAACTTGATGTAATAACGAAAAAATCAAAGTTATAACATGAATTATTTCACTAAGTGCTCGAACTGCCTCCCTTCACATATAATACACAAATTGTACCTTTTTAATATTTCTCGATTCGTGACAGTAAAAAGCGTCGCTCGCGATATGGAAGCACAAACATTTGTATACTATTTTTTAAATCATCTACATTTTGTGGACGTCGCATATAAACTGAGTCTTTAATATATCCCCACAAAAAGAAATCCAGTGGAGTCATATCTGGACTTCGAGCTGGCCATGGTGTTGGACCCTTATTTCCAATCCATTTCTCATTAAAAGTGTCATCCAAATATTGGGTAATTATTCTATTATTATTCGGAGGTGCCCCATCCTGTTGTAACCACATATTCATTCGAGTTTGTATTGGTAAATTCACCAAGCGATTCGGTAACACATATTGGAGGAAAAATAAGTACTTCTCTCCTTTGAGAATTCCTTCGTAAAAATGAGGTCCTATCAAATAACCACCAGACCGATAGTGACGATTATGTTTGTTTCTTATACCGTTGTTATGGAAACGGCTTTTTTTTTGGGAAACGTGGAGGAAATCCATTACGACCAGAGTGTGGGACACCCTTACATTACCTGGCTGTAGTCCTTGAACCAGATGTATTTTGCGGGGATGAAATTTGTTTTTTGGCAAAATACGTCGTATTGACGATTTCGAAATATCACAATCTATTGATACTTGTCTGGTAGAACTATGTGGTTCCAATACCTAGCCTGCAACAGTGTGATTCTCATATGTAGCCGTTTTTTGTTTTATTCGCTTCCTTTCATTGAAACATCCATTTTGTGCCAAAGATTTGGCTAAGCTAGTGAGTGTTTTGTCTGACGGTAATCTGCTGTCGGGATACCGATTATCACTGCTTCTTTTGCACCCCTTCTTGCTTCGCCATGAATACATATCATACCCAACTTTTCTGCATTCGGAAATCAAACAATTTTTCAATTTTACGAAAAACCAACACAAAACTGGATACTTCCGTAAAATGTGACAAATCGATGATTACTCGTATTATTGCATATATTTTGACGCTTTCATGGCCCTCTTTATAATATGCAATGAAGTTGCTGTTTTTCATCAGTATTCAAGGAAAACTATGAGTGTGCTATATGGCTAATTCAGAATTTGATGCAGAATCGCAAAATGCATTGAAACATCTGGGATGCCATTTAAAAATATTGGCGTCGGTGTCGCGACGCCCTAACGGATGACGCCTAGTAATGATCTCTACGTAAATAAAAAAGGTCATCTGTTTTCACGGAATATGGATATAATCTTCATTTCCCTATATTTGCCCGCGGACACCCAGCAGCATTTAGTGACGGAAACTGATACTGCAACTTTGACTCGGTGGTTATCACGTAATCACCACTAAATGAATCTACCACTATACAGTGAGAATATCTGAAATTTTATATGTGTAGTCGCGTATCTATGGTAGCCACTCCACAGTTCTATAACTTATTAGTGTCATTTGAGGTGTCTGAAACATTATGGCCACTGAGCAAATCACTTTAAAGGTTTCCAAACTTAAAAGTGGAAAATAACCGTTGCGGTAACCATCCTTTACCACTAAAGTATCACCCAGAAATCACAGTCACTTTAAGAGAGTATGATAGTTCCGGTGAGGTTTGGTATCTTCCATAAAACCTTCAATGTGGCAGGCACTTGATTGTGATATGTAGTGATGGTTGCCACGTTCTTGCTATCTCCATAAGTGATAACGGCAGTTCACATTAAATAAAAGTCACTATAAAGTACAATAACCTTCAAAATCCACCATTCCGCGCGATGACGAAAGCTAACCTAAGTTTTCTCAAATTATTTTGTTGTGGCTTATATAAAGTTCGTTTTATCTGTTACGTGAAATGTGAATGATATTCATTCAATATGAATTGGGTTAGGCGTTTTCAATAGACAAATTTCCCTAATTTTCAAGTGACCGTGGATTGGTCAGCGCGATAACGAAAACTAACCTCACTTTTCTCAAATTATTTTATTGTGGCTTACAGAAAGATCTTTTTACCTATTACATGAAACGTGAATGATATTCATTCAAAATAAAATGGGTTATGCGTTTTCAATAGACAATTTTTCTTGATTTTGTATAAAAAGGTTAATTTAAATAGATCGGATCTCTGACTTGTGCTCCTGCTTAATATTCATACTCTAATTGTTAATTCTGTTTGCATAAATGCCATCATTTTCATTATTTGTTAATTGATAATTGTTACTTGATACTTGATAATTGTTGATTGGAGCTGCATAAATCCCTATACTTGCTATATGTCCTTTTTTAACAATTAATGAACATGTACCCGCAATTTCAGGTTAAAACTTTGAAGTGGAAGGTTATAATAGCCCGACGTGTTCCCCCTTTCAGGGTATAATACCTATTGTATTTCACAGATTATAACTTCGAAGTGGTGAGTCATGGGCCTGCGACGTGGGTGCCACTTTGCCACTTTCCAGTGGTGGAAAAGTTAATAATCTAGTTCCACTGGGCTCTTTATGATGGAATGAGCTTCAGAGTGGTATATTTACACTTTCTGCAACGTTAAAGTTATATTCTCCAAAAGCCGCCATATTTACAGGAATATACTGGGTCGCCATTATCAGAGAAATGATCGAAATATTCAATAAAGATGTATTTGTCATCAGCACTGCATCAAACGTAGTAATTTGTTACGTATTTGTTTCAACCAACCAAGATTGATAAAACAATGTTTGAGGGTTTTAAATAAATAATTTCAGAGCCGAGTTATTTCCAAAATTTTCCTTAAATAAAGTGTATTCAGATGGCGCGTGCTCACAATGGAGCTACAACACCCATATTTCACATAAAACTTTCAATCGTTTTAATTTTATCCCGATCAGAAGTATCCAAATTCAATATACATACTTATGCGTTTGTATGTTTATATGTTATATATCTTCATAGTTCATCGAGTATTAGAAATGAATCAGGCAAAATAGAAGAATGAGAAACATTTATCTTGAGAATATGTTGCTGAACAGAGATCGAGCTACATATTATTTACACAAACGCAGTCAGTTGTTCAACGTGTCTAGTGTTGGCCACTACATATCCACGTTTTTGCCATGTGACCACAACGTGGTTGGAATATGGCTCTCTGAGATCCAGGAACGTAGATCGAAACGTAGCGGCCACCAAAAAAATGTTTCCCATTTTGGTATCCGCCGCGTGATAGAACCGTGTATATTACGTGGCAGTGGTTGTGGCCAAACACTCCAAAGTTTTCCAGAATAATGGCCGCTATATCTTTATATATATATATACACATATATATATATATAAATATATATATATATATATATATATATATATATACATATATATATATATAAATATATATATATATATAAATATATATATATATATCCGGAGATTGTGGTTCTTGGATCCAGATTCATGCATATTTGGAGGAGCTTTCTTAGTATATTGGATCTTGCATGGAATATATCATTCATCGCAACGTTTCATCACTGGCTATATTTTATTTTTTCTTCATATTCTGATAAGTGAGTTATGTTATCATGATCTTTATTCATTACTAATGTTCAATGTGAGTTGATATAATTAATTGGTACATATCTTTGCAGTATTGAATGTATTCAACAATATAAGGGTTTTATTTTCCGGTTATTATTTAGCATTTCCGGGAACATTTTGTTTATATACACTCTCTATTATGTCCTGTATGTAACGGTGTGTAGACAAGAATTGTCGAGCTGGTCGTATTGGGAAGGAGCATGAGTACATTCAATTTGTTCGAATTTGTTTCCTCCGTTACATACCTCCGGGAAAGAAGTAATGGAAGTATATTTTGTTAGTTGTGTAGTTTGGGGATTTCTGGATTTTGTTGATTTTTATTGGGTTGGGGCAGTTTTGAGTTATTACAAGAGGGTACAGAGCCGGATTAGGAGGGGGGCAAACGGGGCTGCAGCCCCAGGGCCTCCACAAGAAAGGGGCCTCCACAATATAAATTTTTAGGTAAAATTTCCTAACAAATACCGAAGGATATGCAAAATTATATTATAAAAAATCTGACAATGAAAGAGCAGTTCTCCCACTTTTTCCTCTCATTTTTCGTTTTAAACATTCAAAAACATGTTTCGTATTCTTGTCAGAATCCATGGTTAATATTAATCTTCGATCTGATGAATCATGTGTATATGCGAGAAACAATCACCAAGTAAAACATCATACTATTATACAAAATATTATATCGTATCGAAATTAGCTGTAAAAACAAGAACAATTGAATTAAAAAAAATATCCATTTTTTTTATTAAATGAAGGATTTTCTGTCGATGTATTCTTCAAATGACACAAGCGATCTAGATACACAATGAACTTCAATAATCATAAGCAAAAGAAGATAATATTTCAATTTATGAATATGATTGCATCAAATTATTTATAAGAGCCCTGTGCGCATTCCATAATAGAACAAAAGTTCAAATTCAGACAAATTCTGTTGACTATTTTTCTGCCGATTCTACAAACACTTTGCCCGTCTATACCTGTTTTTCCTATTTATTGGCGTTGACAAGTGTCCGCTGAGTGGCGCGCTTGTAACAGATAAATTCCCGAAATCTGAAAGTGTGAGTCTAAGAGAAGGATGACATTCCGCAACAAATGTAAATCCTTCTGAAAAGGACTATCTATCTAGATGTTGTTCTACTATCAAATTCTTGAAAACCAAAATTTCAGAGCTACATTTTCAAACATTGAAATTACAGTGATTATTTTTTGACATTGCTAGAAACCAATGGAAACGTTCAATTCGAATAATTCATATACGTTTTGGCCAATCAATAGTGGGAATATTCTACCTAGAAAATTGTCGCGGGAATAATTTGAGGTATTTTGTTTTTATCGTCTGACAACCTATATTTTCAATTTGACGTCTGTCATCAATTCGCATGAAAAGTGTGAAATGAATCAAAACCGATTTAGTACATTATATAATTTTGCAAGGAAATGTGTTTATGATCGTAACATCAAAAAATTATCACTTATAATACCACAAGAGCTTCAAAATTATCGGGTATTTCCCGATAGGTTCGTTGCAAACAATGAGTCGTTTTCAGGTTAAAATCACGAGCGCAAGCGCAGTGATTTTCCTGAAAACTTGACGACTTTATTTGTTTGCAGGAACTGAGGAAAATCCAGAAATTTTGAAGCCGTGTGGTATCTCGGGGATATTTTCCGTCCCAAAAGTAGTAAATTGGTTCCAAACTGTTTTTTTTTGCCTTCTCCGTATTATCGAACATTTCCTTTGACTTTTTTTGATCATGGTGGACAGAGAACAAACTCCAAATCGATCATTTTCATGCAAAATCTCAATTGTCACAATTGAATTCAATTGGTCGATATTTGGGTCGGAAAAATAATCTAAAGAATTCCACACGAGAGTTCAATATAGTAGAAAGTTGGTCTCTCTTGTCTATCGCCTGGCAACAAGTTTTCGAAAATCTGTCGAATTATTTTCACTCTCTTGTGATATTACAACTGAGAATGTGATGATGTCAAATTGCACTGGAAAGCGCTCATTTTCCAAAATGAAAAATGTCAAAAATAGGCGAATTACGATGAGACAAAGCCGCCTATCAAAGTTATTGCTTCTTAGCATTGAGAATGATTTTCTCCGGATGCTGGATTTGACCGAAATCATGATTTTTCGTCAAAAAAAGCTCGCAAGAATCCATTCGTTTACGCTGTTATTTAATTCAATTCTTGTATTTTATTATACCTACATATGCTCGTGTCGAGATAATTTGATTTGTTCCGCAATAAATAAAAAAAAAATTGTTTGAAAAATAATTAGGGGCCTCCACTCCTTTGTTGCCCCAGGGCCTCCACACCTTTCAATCCGGCCCTGAGAGGGTATAATAGATTTGAGTTGCTGATAACAGATGCTAAAAATATTTGCATTTCTTTTTCCAAATATTTGTGACAAAAAAAACACGAATAATTATATTAGGTTGAAAAAATTCACTTTTAAATGTTATTACTAATATCAGGGTTTTTTTTAATGATGATCTCTGGAATCAAATTTGTCAAGAAGGCCTTGTCGATTTATCATTTCTTTTCAAATAATTACTTTTTAGTATTCACGTCCATCAAATTAACTTGACAATATCAAAATATCTGATTAAAATCGAAATTTTCGATGAACAAAATACTATAAAACAAGTTCTTCCATATCTGCAGAAATGCATGCTACATCAAATCGTTGCTTATGACCCATTCTATAATGTGGTATCAGTGAAATGATTATCATCCCCTAGCATAGGGGGAAAAACATTCAATATATCTCATTAAAACGCGGAGTTTTCTAAAAACAAAGTACTATGAAACAAGTTCTACCATTTCTGCAGACTTGCACGCTACATCAAATCGTTGCTAATGATCCATTATATAATGTGGTAATAGCAAAATGATTATCAATCCCCTTAGTTTTTCGGAAGAAAAACATTTATAAAATATGATTGAAACGCGAAATGTTCGGTAAACAAAGTACAACAACACAAGTTCTATCATTTCTCCAGACTTGCACGACACATTAAATCGTTGCTTATGATCCATTATATAATGTGGTAATAGCAAAATGATTATCATCCCCTTAGTTTTTCATAAAGGAGAGAAACATTTGAAATATCTGATTGAAACACGGAATGTTCTATAAACAAAGTACTATAAAACAAGTTCTACCATTTCTGCAGAGTTGCAAAGGGAAGAAAACATTTAAAATATCTGATTGAATCCTGAAATTTTCGATAAACAAAGTACTATAAAATAAGTTCTACCATTTCTGCAGAGTTGCACGCTACATCAAATTTTTTCTTATGGTCCATTATATAATGTGGTATTAGCGAAATGATCATCACCCCCTCAGTTTTTATAAGGAGAAAAATATTTAAAATCTCTGGTTGAAACGCGAAATTTTCGATAAACGAAGTACTATAAAACAAGTTCTACCATTTCTGCAGACTTGCACGCTACATCAAATCATTGCTTATGATCCATTATATAATGTGGTATCAGGGAAATTATTGTCACCCCCTCAGTTTTTCATAAGGGGGGGAAAAAGTTTTGAAATATCTGATAGAAACGCGAATTTTCCTATAAACAAAGTAATATAACGAGTTCTACCATTTCTGCTACATCAAATCGTTGTTTATGATCCATTCTATGATGTGGTTCCAGTGAAATGCTTGTCACCCACTGAGTTTTTCATGAGGGAGAAAAACTTTTGAAATATCTGATTGAAACGCGAAATTTTCGATAAACAAAGTACTATAAAACAAGTTCTACCATTTCTGCAGACTTGCACGCTACATCAAATCGTTGCTGATGGTTCATTTTATAACGTTGTATCAGCGAACTGATCATCACCCCCTCGGTTTTTCAATAAGGGAAAATAACATTCGAAAAATCTGATCAAATCACGAAATTTCCAATAAACAATGTGCTATAAATAAGTTCTACCATTTCTGCAGACTTGCGCGCTATAGCAAATCGTTGCTTGTGATTCATTCTACGACGCGGTTGTATCGAAATGATTATCATCCCCTTAGTTTTTCCATAAGAGAGAAAAACATTTGAAAAATCTGATTGAATCACGAAATTTTCAATAACGTGCTATAAAATAATGTCTACCATTTCTACAGACTTGATGCTACCCAAAATTCCATGTGGTATCAGTGAAATGATCAACACCCCCTCAGTTTTCCATAAGGGGAAAAATATCTGATTGAAACGCAAAATTTTCGATAAACAAGGTGCTAGGAAATAAGTTATACCAATTCTGCAGACCTGCACGGTAAATCGAATCATTGCTTTTGATTCATTGTACGACGTGGTATTAGCGAAAAATCTGATTAATCACAAAATTTCTAATAAACAAAATGCTATAAAACAAGTTCTACCATTTCTGCAGACTTGCACGCTACATCAAATCATTGCTTGTGATTAATTCTGAGACGTAGTGTTATCGAAATGATTATCACCTCCTCAGTTTTTCCATTTGGGAGAAAAACATGTCAACCTCATAGTACAAACAGATTTTATAACCGTGCGCTGTACAATTTTTGAAAATTTTCAGGGAATAAATATTTGAGTAAAGTACAAAGCATGACACAATATAGAGAAAAATTAAAGAAATATCTCATCGAGAGATCTGACAAATTAAATAAAAAATGTTTGTTTTGTAGTACCGATAACACAAGAAAATTGCCAATTTATGAATGCCATACTTGCAGAAGACTAATGCAACCCTGGTGTTCAGGAGAAAAATATGAGAAACATATGAAAAATAAATCACTATGTTTTCTCTATACTTCATTTCGATTGAAATAGGGCAGACCAGAGGTGACGGATAAATTCAATGAGCGTCGAAAAACATCTAATTATAATTTTTCGAATGTTTTCTCCATTTGCAAATAAACTGAAAGGGTGATAATCATTTTGCTAATACCACATCCTAGAATCAATCATAAGCAGCGATTTGATTCACCGTGCAGGTCTACAGAACTCACTTTTAACCGACGAAATAAATAAAAAAGGAGGAGGTTTTCTAGTCGACGCGTATATTTTTTTGTATGTATGATTACGCATAACTTTCCACAGAGTAGTTCAATTCTGATGATTCTGTTTTCATTTGATAGGATATACTTCAAAGTTGGTCCCGTTCAGAATTGAAAAAAAAATTTTACCCTTAAGGGTAGAAAAATAGGGGATCCACTGATTTTTCACCCGTTAACCGATTCTACCACTCATAACTTTGTACTTTATCCGATTTATATAATTCTTTTTTCATTTTTGGTCATTTTCTTATTTGGAAAAAAATTATGTACCCCTAAGAGTAAAAAAATAGGGGATTATTAATTTTTCATCTGTGAACCGATTATGTTGGAACTTGGCACACATATATGTAGTTCTGATAACACTACAACATAATGGATACCTGGAGTCAATTGAGTAGGTAGTCATAAGTGGATTTTAGCCACAAAAAAGTTAAAAATATTCTTTTTTATTAAAAAACTAAATCTACGAAAAAATAAACTGAAAAGAATAAAATAAACCTTCTTAATAATAACTGAGCTCCTAAACTAATGCGAATAACTAATTTTGAGTCGTCGCCAAACAATCAACGAATATCATAATAGTTATTTATGTAATAAGGATAATTTTTTGTCAAAAAAATTTCCGCCGAATATCCCTCGGACACTGACAAATGCCTCATAATTTTATGACAAATTTCTCATAAAGTTATCTCGTCTATTATCAATGTCCTAGGAATATTACTACTGATAATTTGATCAGATTTGTTTGAAATGTAATATGAAAAATTTTGCTGCCTCTCTTGAGAAAGACAAAATATTCATTCCTAATATGTGGATAAGTAAGGAGGTCTGAGAAAATGTACGTGCCCAAATATATTCATTTGATTTTTTTCACGCACCATCGCAGAAATTAGTAATAATAATATCGACTTATTTATAACTTTCATGGTATTGAAAAATAACTTTTCAGATTTGATAATGTTATGTGATCGAATTATAATTAGGAATAAGTCGGAATAAGTTCGTATTTTTTTCATTTCTTCAGCCCAACACTAATTTCATTTGAATTATTCAGTTTGAAAATTCGCCACTTGGCGTCAGTTTCTTCGTCGGTCACGTGGTTAGGGCATGGCTGGTTTCGCGGCGTTGGTCATTGTTCGTTATTCAGATTTCCCTTTAGTCTGAGGACTGAGATTGATGTGCATGCTGGTCATCAAGGGTAGGGTTTACTCGCAGAATTTATCAGTTTTGTCATTCCTCTGTACTGTGTGTGCATTACTAACAGGGAATGAAAGAAGTTAGAGAATTTCTGAGGTAAGGTAAGTTGATTCTCAATTCAATTTTTAGTCTCATGTTGATAAGTTGAGATACCATTATTTGAATTTTGAGAACATATTCAATACATATGCATCGGCAGAGTATTTTTGATGTATAAATAAAATTAGTCGAACTTTTTTTTTCATAATGTGGGTGCTAATGAATATAATTCATAACAACGCTCTTATGAATATTCCAATGATATGTCTATTTCACATGTTTCCAGAGTATTCCATTTGAGAGTCAAGTAATTCATTCATTTAAATTTGAGTATTTTATTCGATTCAGTATTTCATTTGTTTCGACTCAGTATTTCATTTGTTTCGAAGTAATTCATTTGTTCTGATTGATAATTTTATTTAATTATTCCATTTGTGTCGAATACTTTTCTTTGTTCTAGAAATTCTGAATATTATTTGGCAACACTACCAATGTTGTCAATAATAAATTTCCACGAAAATTGTTGAAGAGCTCATTCGGACATATTTCATTCTTTCTGTCAATAAATAAGAAAAAAACATTGCTATTCCATCTGGTATGTAAGAATGCAAATTGAGCTACTGAAAATAATTCAACTGAATGAATTGCAGGGGAATAAAACATCCTGAAACATATCGATCATGACTAGAAGGGGAAATATTGTGATCACCACGTCCATGTCCAACTCATACATATCAAAATAACGCTACCTCCTTTGTGACAACCGGGACAGTGATTTGTTTGGTTCGTGAGCTAGAGCCTGTTGAAATTCCAAAATTTCACAAGTTTGTCATATCGTAACAAAACAACTGCTGGAGATTTTGTAAGGCTTTTCATCTACCTGGAAGATACTGACACAATAGGTCATATTTGTATAGATAATATCAAATCAAAAATTCGAATAACATTTTACTGTAGTTCCACCCATTATCATGTAATGAAATCACAAACGTCTGAAATTTGGGAAATTCAACAAACTGTAGCTCGTCAAACTACCAAGATATTGTAGTACGATTTGTATATTCGTTTTTACCGCCCCATCTTTCAGTTGAGATATCTCATAGTGGAAGGGGTACCATTTGAGATTTTGGAGTTGGTGTTACTGGAGGATAGAGGGTGGTCACATATTTTTCCATTCCAGTCACAATGACATATGTTTTGGAGTTTCCCCATAAAAATACTTAGTTGGATAGTGTTCGGTGTGGCAGTTAAAAAAATGTGCAGAAAATGTTTGAAATAGGAAAGTTCATATCTGAATTCTAAGGTTTGATATTTTCTCTGAATAATGTGAACTACTTTAATGCTTGTGAACATCTTTGAGCATACGTTTGTTTTCTCCGGAAGAAGTAAAAGTAAATTCATCATTGTAGAACAGAAATATGTTTTTTTTTCACATTGTCGGAACTACGTGAGGACGATATTGAGGAATTTGTTCCACTAATGGGCAGTCGCCATTGAATTGATTAAGGTTTTAGATGACCTCTGGAAAAAATCAAAAAAAACAGTTCTTGAAATGTGAGTACAGCTTAATTTCTTCATATTTACTATTTTGCAACATATACAGGCACTCAAAATATCTGAAATATAATGCGGGGATCTGAAAATGTTAGAGATGAAATCAGTTGAATTTGAGCTTAGTTACAAATCAAGGAACCAACAATATTTGATTTCAACATTTTCAAAATGCCTCTATACACATTGATTCAGATTCTAGAGCATGCAATGAATAAACAAACACAGGCACATTTTCATTCACGTGTTGTGTTTTGAAGTGCTGTATATCTATCTGTCGAAATCTCAAGTTACAATTTTTCTACGATTACAAAACTTTCTCTCGAAGAAAAGTCGCTCGAAAGTAGATAAATCATTGATAATTATTTTTCTTCTCGAATATTTCAATCATCAGGTTGTGATATGAAATAACTGCAATATGTAAAACTCAAATAATTTTCAGATCACAGAGAATGAAACTATAAATAAATACATTTTGGATGACTCACCATGCAAAAAAAAGAATAGAAGAGGAGGAAAGCACTAATCTTCTGAAATATATTGAAGATTCATCTGACCCGAACATTTCAGTTGTTCAAAACAGTATCGTAATTGAAAAATAGGTTTTTATTTGTCGTTTTATAAATATAATAAATGTTCCAAACAATTGATTTTTTATTTAACCCCTGTCCATATGATTGGTCCGTTATCAAAGAGGGTATAGTAGTATCACAAATATTGGCTATATTTCGTGAACATAGTATTTGTTGAAATGACACTGGGAGTTCCTTTACATCTTCCCCGTAGAGCGCCCCTTATCGAAACTATTTGCCCCTGAATAGAGCTTCATTAAAACGAGTGCTAATTTACGAATAATTTCTTCAACTTCTGAAAAATTCCTCCATTGTACATGGTAATTGATTGTTTAAAAAAATAACAAATATAATTGTTTGTCAGCTGGAAAGTATTGGGTGGATAACATGATTTTTATCTATCAATTAATCTCATCAACTTTTTTGTTCCTTTCTAAATTACAAAAACGCTAGTCCACCCTTGACTTCTCTGATGGGATAGAATGGTCGACGTAATTCTTCATTAATAGCACTAAATTACGAGGTTTATTCATCAAATTCGATAGAAATTGATGGAATAGGGAAGTTATCACATAAAAATCGTTTTCGTGGCGTACCATACAAAGGTAAATAACTCCGAAGGAGTGCCTTCTACGGAAAAAAGGAATGAACTCTTGGGGTTATTTTCACTCAATTCGAGAAAATATATATTTCAAATGTGTGGCCCACATTCTACAGTCAAGTATTTCATATTTTAAACCAGTTCTATCAATTCCTTATTCTCCTAATTATACAGTGCTAGTCAAAAGTCCCCTCCCCCCCTCGTATCTTTTGAACGGGTATACTTATGATAATGAAATTTGGAGGGTGGAAATAAACGGATGTAGGCTTCTCAACTGGCCATAACAGGTGACGCAATAGTCATAAATGACGTCACAAGGCCACTGTGACCAATAATTTTAAATGGGACCCTATGGCAAGTGACAGCTCGTTTGAAAGGTATTAAAAATACCTATTCAGTCATACCAATTTTGTTTGGGTTTCGGCTGATTTTGATTGATAAATTGAAGAAATACGAAAATTATAGTTTCGCATTCAATAAATAAAGATTTAAGAACCAGTTCTTATAATAAGTGTTCAAAATGTGCTCCATCTACTTCCTGGCAGTAATGCATCCTATTGCTAAACTCTTGTCGTACTCGTCCCAGTGTGTCAGCGGAAATTGCCCTACATTCTTCAACAATTCGTTGTTTCAGAATGGCAATACTGTCAGGTGCTGTAGCGTAAACCTTAGATTTCAAGTACCCCCATAGAAAAAAATCTAATGGTGTAAGGTCCGGTGACCGAGCTGGCCATTCAATCGAACCTCGTCGTCCAATCCATCTACCACGATATTCCTCATCTAGGTAACGTCTTACTGCACCGTAATAGTGTGCAGGAGCACCATCTTGTTGAAACGTTATTTCCAAGTTGTCGAATTCATCTGGATTATCTTCTAGAATTTCAAGAATTAACGACTCAATATCATTTTGTAACATCTCCAGATACAATTCACCGGTTAAGTTAGCATTGAGGAAAAGAGGCCCAACTATGTGGTTTCCCAAAATACCTGCCCAAACATTTACTTTTTCTGGAAATTGAGTATGTTTTTCACGAAAGATGTGAGGATTTGTGTCACTCCAATACCTCACATTTTGAGTGTCAACATTTCCATTGAGAAAGAAAGTACTTTCGTCACTAAAACAAATTGTTTGTATGTTGGTTCATTTTATTGGACATAGTTTCACAGAATTCTAGTCTTCGGTCGGGGTCATCATCTGAAAGTTGGTGCACCATTTTTAATTTGTATGGATGAAATTTGTTTTTAGCCAACACCCTATGTACTGTCCTTTGACTGACTTCACAGATAGACGCAACTTGGGCTGTGGAAGAAGTAGGGTTTACTACCATTTCTCCAATTATGTCAATTTTTTGTCATCACTAATTGTTGGTCGACCAGATCGTTTGGCATCTTGAACACTACCTGATGCTTCAAACTTCCGAAGAAGCTCCCTCAAATAAACCCTCGATATAGGGCGATCGGGGTACCTCTCATTAAACAGTCGTTCCGCTGCATGGAAATTGTTTCTACATTCACCAATTATTAAGATAGCTGCTACTTTGTCGGCTACAGTACGTACCATTTTGCCTATGTAAACACTTAAACGTCTCGTTAAACAATAGCTTAGGTAAATTTTCAAGGTATAAACACTTTTGACAAGTGGAGAATTCAAAAACGTCAACCTTTTTGACAATTAACCAGAGGCGTACTTTAAAATCTTTATTAATTAAATGCGAAACTACAATTTTCGTATTTCTTCAATTTATCAATCAAAATCAGCCGAAACCCAAACAAAATTGGTATGACTGAATAGGTATTTTCAATACCTTTCAAACGAGCTGTCACTTGCCATAGGGTCCCTTTTAAAATTATTGGTCACAGTGGCCTTGTGACGTCATTTATGACTATTGCGTCACCTGTTATGACCAGTTGAGAAGCCTACATCCGTTTATTTCCACTCTCCAAATTTCATTATTATAAGTATACCCGTTCAAAAGATACGAGGGGGGGAGGGGACTTTTGACTAGCACTGTATATTTGGTTCAAATAGCAATATTATTCAATCAATACTACATATTCTGAGATTAAATAAATATTGTGATTGAACCAAAGGATATGTTTTCTCAATTAAAGGAAATATTTGTTTCATTTGAGTTACTCACATTCTTCAGTGAAGTATTTCATATTATTGAACCAATTTTATCAATTCCTAATTCTCTGTGATTATTCATTGTTTCAAATACCAATATTCTTCATTCAATACCACATATTTACCGGCCGCTTCTTTGACCAAACAACACGTATTCTAAATTCAATTAATCATTTGTTTTATTTGAGTATTTGATATACAAAATTATTCATTTGGTTCCATTGTACAATACATTATCATTATCTCTCAACCAAAAGAATTGGTTGAGAGATATATAACACATTTACATTTGATGAAGTCAAATCAAATTTTTTCTTGTATCAAACAAACATTTTTCACGGTATCCAAATAAACCATCGTTTCCTAAGAAATAAAACGTTCATTTCGCCATATTGAAACTTCAAATTTGTTTGACTGGAATATATTGTGTTTGATTCAATACTTTTTTTTCTCTGTGTAGGCGCAGTTACTCATCGGTGCAAATTGTTTCAATTTCGCTTTACCATCCTTTTCATTTTCAGATTGTCAAGAAACAATATTCTTGCACGAAAAATTACTTTCAATCACTACTGAAAAATATTTACCTATCCACTCACTTTGGGAGAGATTAATGTACCATAATGAAATTTATGCTTCTTAGTTACACATATGATAAAAAACCTTGATGGTTAACTGAAGCTTCATCGTATTATTTTTATTTAACGTTTCATCAGTATGTGACTTATCGTCTCAACAGTCACTTGTTTATTTCGGGTTGTGCGTGTTCGGGAGTTTGCTGGAAAAATAGATCCTTGTAGTACTTTTCTGCGTTTTCTAGAATTGATAAACATGAAAGAAGCTCTCGTTTTTATTTGTTTACTATTCATCAGATTGTTTTTTCAATCGCAAAATTATCGGTGATTTCATAAATGTGAATTACAAGTATGTTGGTAGGTAGACAAGTTATTGCAAACATGAGAAAAACTTACAAGGTGAAAATGAAAGTTAGGAAAATGTTTTCCAATTATGATATTAGAAAATTTGGCCAAAATGTCATATGCCTTTTGAACTTATGAGTGACGACCATCCAGGTTGGGATGGTAGGTATTTGAGGTACCATTGATGAAGGTAAAATAAATTATTTTGTTTATGTGGGTCATTATGTATTTTTTTAATCGAATTTCGGAATAATAATGGATATTTTCGACATGATGATAATCAATTGGTTGATGATAGTAAATGGTTTTGAATATATATACTTTGATTTTCTTCTTGTTTTCTTAATTTACAATTTTTTGGGTGAATGTTAAATTAGTCCACTCATTCTCCCTGAATAAAGGTAAATTATTTTCCTTACGTATTTATGCCACCTGAACACGAATCCGGAAAGAAAATGCGGTGTCATACCGTTTCCGAGTTACAACACTTTTTACCCTTTTTAAAACCGAATTTTCAAGCACCGTTTTCTCATTCTCAAACATCCTCCTTTTTAAACAGTTACAAATCAACAAACTTTACACATCTGTCAGATGAAATTCAGTAACTTTTACTTTTCTACGTGAGGTCTAATCGAGAAGTTTCTGCGAAAAATAGTTCCAAGTCTCAAAAAATATGAGCAATAGCTCATTTAATTTAGATTGCAATTCTAAGAAATAAATTTTTTTGTATTTTTCTGCTGTCGAAAATTGCAATTGTTATTAACAAAAAATAAAAAAAAGATTTAGTTTTTTGGAAATAACTTAAAAACTATATGCGATAACGAAAATCTGAAAAAAGTTCCCAAGGAAGAGAAGGAAATTTCCAATACAAAAGTAACTCAGAACTCTATCTCCATTATTTATAATTTTAATTTAACGCTGAAAATGGGGCTCCGAGCTACCGCTACGGCATGCGCGCGCCGTCGCTAAAGAGAGTACACTACATAAAATAATTTTTTTATAGTATTTCATATCAATTTAAAAATTTGAATAGATCATGTTGTATTTTCAACACTTGAAAGTTCAAGGTCCCGTTGGAAAAAAAAAATTAAGCTTATTTTTCAACAAGTTAGGCATTTGTTAATTAGTTCTTATTTTTCGGACCTCGGTTTTCATAAAAAACGGCACAAATGTTTGAATAATAGCTCTAAAAATGTTTCGCTCCTTGGAGCCCTTCCAATATATATATATATATATATATATATACATATATATAAACCCTTCATGCTTGATATGCTTGTGTTGATATCCTTCAAATGTTCGTTTTCTCTCAGATACTCGAGCAACCATCTGGTATTCGATAAACATTGTATTGCGCTATTCATAAAGCAAGTATTGCCAATGTTTTTCAAACCATTAAGACCGAGAGTTTTGGAGCTTCCAAGCACAAGTGGTTTCATGGAGTTATAACTGAGGGAGATGCGCTCACCGCTACTGCTATCTTCAAAGGAATAGTCTCTTATGCGATGATTTTCTCTTTCATTGGAACTCGATTGGAGGCTGCTTGAAATCGAGTTGGGTAAAGATATGGCAGATCGCGTTATTTTTTTGGAGGTGGATGAATCCAAATTATACTTTTTAGGTATTTGGCTCCGAATATTAGACTTATGGATACTACTTGACATGTTAATTCTTTGTGGACGAATAAATATATCATCCAAACGTTGAGTACCGGTAATAGAACCCAGAATTGACAAACTTTCACCATTGGATATCGAGCTATATTGAGATATGTTCTTTTTAGAATGTGGATTGTAGAAAAATTCATCCAAATGACGTCCAACTGGAATGGTTCTCAACACCGAAGCTGCATTACCTCTTTGAATGGCGATACTGATGCGTTGAAGGAGAAAGCTGGTGGATCTCCTATCATTGGTCACTTGGAAAATCTTTCTACCAATCTCTTCAATAAATTCCGTCGCTTGGAGGCCAAATACTCCGTAGGTTTCAATAGCTATAGGGTAGAAAATGTAGAGATTTCTCAGGTTTTGATATTTCTTTATCTTAACTTTCTCTCCATTTTCTGCAGCTGCACCCTTGCGAATAGAGGTTGAGTTCAAGTGTGATGTGGCCATAGTGTCCATACAAGTAAAATCCCATACCACTGGTTTACCAAATTTCCAAGGAATTAATGTCATTCCATCTGGTCGTTTTCCATCATCACGACTTATGACGACTTATGACTTATGACTCTAAGATAGCTGGAATTTTGGCAGTTATCAAAGCTCTCTTTATCAAGTCATTGACTGCATCATGGCGACACCTACGACCAGCGCTAAATTTGCAACACAAACCATGAACCCCAGAATCATCTACTTCAGCACCACATTTGCAATTGTGACGGACACAAATTGAAGAACCCAGCCGAACTCCAACAGAAATTCTGAATGTTTCATTGTCAAGAAGATTACCCAAAGAAGAAACTGGTAATGCATCGAGCCACGCACCTGATTCCTTTGAAGACACTGCATTGAGACGAGCCTTCTGAGATGTAGATACAGCTGTTTCAAACAGATTATTCAAATTCAATTTCAAGAGCGGACGATCCCATGCACTTTGCATTTTCTTATCCATACCTTGCAGAGGGACATTGACTTTGGAAATCCACAATCTTTCGCCTTCTTCATAGATGAATATATGTCCGGAAACGCTTCGTTTCCAAGATACAGGGTGTTTCCAAAATACATTTTTTTTTTTTTTAATAACTTCCGAAATACTGACCTCAATCAAACGAAAATTGGTATTGAGAGGTTTTTTGAGGTGTTCTTATTGCTCTTTCTTGTAGGAGGCGCCACCTACACGTCTTTTTATTTTTTAAAGATCAATAACTTCTTTGAGCGTACTTCTAGCACATTTTTCAGTAAAAAAATCAATTCCTCTATCATATCTACGTAAAAAAGCTACCCTTGTTACAAGTCGCTATGAGCAACCATTTTCTAGATATTTGGATTTATTACCATTATTTTGCATTTTTCACAAGAATGCTCAAGAAATAAATTTGACGTTTAAGTAAGTAGTTTTGTTTTTTTGTAGGGGGCGCCACCTATTCTATTTATTTTTACTCATTTGAAATAGGTATTTTTGTATCAAGGGTGCAAAATCTGTATTTGTTTTGATAAATTTTGCAAGAAATATTAACATTTTATTTCAAGAAATTTGGAAAATGTAGAATAAAATAAAATAAAGGAAACTGAATTGTATTCGAATGAATTGTTCAAAGTATCCACCTTCAGCGGAAATACAGGCATTCAGTCTTCAGTCATTGAATCTCGTACCCGCTCAAAAAAATTATTGGTGTGTTTTTATTGTTTCACAGGCGTCTACTATCGTTTTCAGTCTTCCTCGTTTGCTACTGGAGTTTTATAAACTAGTGACTTCAAATGTCCCCAAAAGAAAAATCTAGCGGGTTCACATCTAGGGGTCCTGGGGCCTGCGCCTGGTTAGGTTCTTCTACACCCCCTACCGATCCATCGATTTGGGTAGACAGTTTAGGGAATTTTCCCGGCTACAACGCTAGAATGGGCCGGGGTCCCATCATGCATAAACCACATGCGGATGAATTTTAATGGTACATTCTGGGAAATAGTCCCGGCAATTATTTTTTAAAAGTCTCTGGAGTTGGGGCAAACGGGAAAAAAAAAGGGCCCATCAAAAAAATCAAATTGCCGCCCTACATTTACAGAAAATCGATAATTTTCACTTTACCCGGGGAATTTTCCGAGCCCCCACAT
>JAFIRS010004876.1:0-72154 GCA_018342105.1 Gonioctena quinquepunctata
TGGAAATGGAAATACACAGAATGGGTGGGGATACGAACCACCTTTTTTGAAACAATAACCAATTTCCCAGAAGGGAAATTTTTGTTTGGGCAGGTATCCTGGGAAACCACATCGTTGGGCCCTTTTTTTTTTAAATACTAATTCAACTGGTGAGGTTTATCTGACCCGGCAAAACGAATAGAACCGTTAACCCTTGGGTTTTGGGAGATTATCCAGATGAATTCGGAAATTGGAAATAACATTCCAAGGATGGTGCTCCTCCACACTATTACGGGCAGTAAGACGGTTTTTGGGAGAGGAGTATCGTGGTAGATGGTTTGGGACGACGAGGTTCAACGGAATGGCCAGCTCGATCACCGGACCTCACCCCTTTTGGGTTTTTTTTTCTGTGGGGGTACCTTGAATCGAAGGTTTACGCCACTGAACCCGACAATATTGACTTTTTAAACAACGTATTGTTGCAGAATGAGGTTGTTTCCGCAGATACAGGAAAAAGTACGAGAAGAGTTTAAAATAGGATTTTTTCACTGTCAGGAAGTGAATGGAGGTCACTGAGCAATTTCTTTGAGTAGAAAATGATTCTAAAACCTGTAATTAATATCATACTGAAGGGAATTTTAAATTTTAACGTTTACTAATGAGCCAAAACAAAAACAAAATGGGGTTCCATTTAAAATTTTTTCAAATGGTTTAGGATGTCATTTTTGACGATTTCGTCATCATCATCACTAGTAGGGAAGTTTACGACCTTTAATATTCATTTTCCCAAATTTCACTTGTTTATGTATAATCTTTCCCAAAAAAATAAGAGGGGAGGGGACTTTTGAGAAGCACTGTATAACCTTTGTAAAAAGAAGGGGGAATCTTTATTTGAAAACTGAAAAAAAAGTTTCGGTTTTCAAATCTAAAAAAAAAAAATATTTTTAAAAAAATTGAAGCAAAGGCTTATCTCTGTCACATATGTATGTAAAATTAAATCTTTTTTTAATTTCAAACAGAACTTTTTTTGAAAAGGCACCGTCTATGGTAACAATATTTTTTCCATAAAATTGGAATTTTAGATTGTTGATGATATTTTCAACCCAAGGGGATTTGGGAGGAATGTGAAGACCCCAATTAAAAGGGGATAAATTAAGAATGCCAACCATTCAAAGTATAAATCGAGAAGGCCAAAAAATCGATAAGGTTTCACAATGAGATGATCGATGTCTGAGATATGGCAAATTAAGATTACCGTCAGGGTCAAAGGCAATTTTGGATAAAAAAAGTGAAAATCAAACCACGGGAAATCAATCAATCGATGCGTTTGATTACATTATTAGTGGCCCTAGTGGCCACTGTAACCCTTTCCCAGGTGAGTTTCAATATCCGACAAATATTATTTTCCTTTTTAAAGGACCAGTCGAGTACATTTTTTCCCAACACAAAGTTACTATAACAACGAAAAAAATTTTTGGTGTTTCCCGTTTTGAGATACCCTAGAAAAAATTTGAAACGAAGGTTTATTGAAATCATGGCAGTAATGGCGACCAAAAAACTGATTTTCATCTATTAAGTTTCCACTACTTGATTTTTTAAATTTTTTCTGATTCAAATGTTTCAGAGAACTGTTACGAGGGCATGATATTCACAAACATAGTTATTTATTAGAATGAAATTAATTTGATAAAGGAAATTGACATCAACAGAGCAGTTACCAAATTGATTTCAATGGTATACAGGTACCTGAAAAAAAATTAATTTTTTAAAAGGGTTTTAAAATTTTTGGGCTGTAGGATTGTTGTTAAATTTCCCCAAAAATTCAATAAAAAAAAAAAAAATGAATGTTAACGTAAATTGGGAATAATTTTGGGGAAATGAAAACCCAAAAATTCCTTTTTTTACTTTCAACGAGAAGAGTCCATTCATTAATTTCAAAGTTCCAAGTATCCCGAGGTTTCTTTAAAAAAAATTTTTTCAATGCATTCATATTTTTTTTGATTCATAGGCTTTTTTGAAATATTTCTGATACATATTTGAAAATTGAAAATATCAAACACGTTATTTACTATTCAATAATTAACTGTGGAAAAATTTTAAATTATTGAAAATGACGTTGATACTTGTAAAATGTTAAGGGCCCAAGGCCAAAAGGTGAACATTTCATATTTGTAGGCTATAAATTATTGAAAAAATTACTTAATATTTTCTAAATTTCAAGCATTCTAATGAGGAAGCTTTTGGTTTAATCCTCCCAGGGTAAATTAGACCATGGGGAAAAGGGGTAATTTCCGATCATGAAATGAAAAGCCAACCAAAATGAATTGAAATAGATATTTATTTAGTATGCAAGGGTTATTTAATAAAAAAGTAATAAAATACATATTCATCTTTTAATGGATATGGGGGGGTTTAAAAAAAAAACTAATACAATCTATTATGTTTTTTAAAAAAATGAAAATTTAGTCAATTTTGAACTTCCAAAAACAGAACTGAAGAAACCCGATGACTCAACAAAAAAAACAGAATATATTTCCCAAAAAAGTCCTTGATTATTTAAAACAAAAAATTATAGGGTTTAGTTTAAATCAGCGATATTCCAGCCTTTCCGGTTAACATTGAATGAATAAAATCAGCTGTTCTGAGGTTCCCGTATTTTGTGCTTTTTGGCAACATTCCTAAAATATCATTTTTTCAACCGCACAAAATGTCAGTAGGCGGAAAACAAAATTTTGAATTTTTCTTCTAAGAAATTTAACTTCATAAATTTAAATCCAGCCCAAAGACGAACCAAACAGTAAACAAAAAATAGATTTGTTGGGAATTTCACGATGATGGAATCTCCTTTCCTACCCAGGGATCCACCTTTCCCAATAGGGGAAAACCCCTTTACAGCAGGGTCATCGACTGATCCACTAATTCGTGCTTTTTTTATCGCCTCGATTTTTTTTTTTTTTTTCAATAACGATGTTTTTACTTTTTTTCCCCCGCCGAAACTTTGGGTTTTTCAAAGTTTTCCTCAAGGCCCCTTTTCAAACTCCCTTTCCCAATCCTTCCAAATCCAAACTGACTTTTATTGGCCCTTTTTTTTAAATTTTTTCCGGCCTTGAAGGCCAAATTGGTTTTAGAAAACCGGTTTTCCAATTTTTTCCCTTTTTCTTGGGGTGGGAAATAGATGGTTGATTCAGAAGAATATGACTATGAATAATCATCATCCTTATTTTCCCTTTTAGATATATTATTTGACGCATTTTTATCCCCTTTTGTAGTCCAACTTTCCGGGGACAACCTGAAATGTTTTTTCTGAGCATTTATCAACCATTGGAGCATTAAAATGGAGCTAGGCGAAGCTTCTGGGAATCCCAAACGATTAAGGCCAAATTTTTGGGTTTTGAATGAGTTGATTATTTGACATACGGATATATGCCTTATTAGTTAACTCACCAATGCGTTTTATTGTTATAACTATATTATAAACCCCGACGTCTAAGGGCGATCGATTTTTTAATGTGGGGGAAACGAACTGAGGGGACTTTTTGCACAATTCGATTGTTGATGATTTTGGGGAAGAATGATTATCCATTATAAAAAAAGGGTTTCCCCTTTGGTGTATTTTTTATTATATGTTTTAGAATTTCCAAAAAAAACACTTATATCCAAACTATTTTGTACCCAACAAAAGGCATAGGGCACCTTGGATATATTCGGAAGGATTCCTCAACTCGAACTAAAAACAGGTGGTAAATTTTCCCAAAGCTTTTTTGTCCAAAAGTTTTTCCCCTTGCAGAACCCACTTGGCCATTTGTTTTGCCCTTTGACATGACGGGTTAGAACGGTTCTACACCAGTTTCATCCAAATTATAAATTTGAGCTCCAGTAAAATTGTACCGTGAGCTTTCCAATGTAATTCATTGAAAATTTGGAACACTTTTTGGTTTCAAAAGTTTTGCTTTCCGGTCTTCTCAAAGATAAACCCGGGATATCTACCATGAACAAAACAAAAATATTCAGATTGAAACAAGTAATGTAGCCATTTCAACATTACCGTTGTTTTTTTTCTTTCCATGACTTGGGACATCTGCATGAATTGTATATGGATATTTCACAGAATTGTTCTTATTTGACGATATGAAAACAAATGCAAATCTGAGCATTTTTTAATGTAATATACCAGGTCATTTTCCTTCCTTTGAAAGTTCTGAATTTAAATGAAATCTCGAATGAAACATATAATTTGGTACGGTTCATTCATAGTTTCCCAAAGGTAACGATGGAACGAATATCGTTATAGAATATTTAGTATAAAAATATATAATTTGACTGACACTCTTAGAAACTCTCAGGCAGGGGTCGGTAAATTAAAATATTGATAATTTGGTTTACTGAAATTTTCTAATGAACTTTGGACATATCTCAATATAATCAAAGGATGTTTGTATAGAGTCAAATTGATTATAGGAAAAAAACTTTCTAGTAGATTTTGAAAAAGAGTGATTTTTTTTTGGAGCATTAATCAGAGGTATTTTTCAGTCAAATTTCCTTTGAATATACTACAAAGCCAGACTTGATACACATTATACATGATAAATTTTCATGAGAAATGTTCGGTAACATTATCACAATTCAACAAGCCAAATGAATCACGTTCAACTATAAAAGAACTACCTTTTTCAGCCAATTAGCGCCTATAAAATCACGAAGAGGGTGTATGAACCACCAACCCCGGTCCACAAAATCCCACAGCCAGGACAGAACACCAACCCTGGACCAGGACCAAGACCCCGTTCATTGGGGAAGTCAACCTGAACCACCACAGCACGTCTCTATCCACATCCAACACACCCAATCCAACCCACCCAGGTCCACATCCAACGCACCCAGGTCCACAGCCACCACAGCCAGGGGCCAGAACCACCACAGCCAGGACCAGAACCACCACAGCCAGGGGCCAGAACCACTACACCCTGGACCAGGACCAAGACCCCTGTTCATTGGGGAAGTCAACCTGAACCACCACAGCCAGTCCTCATCCACATCCAACACACCCACATCCAACACACCCAGGTCCACATCCAACACACCCAGGTCCACATCCAACGCACCCAGGTCCACAGCCACCACAGCCAGGGACCAGAACCCCACAACCAGGAACAGAGCCCCCACAGCCAGGCCCAAAACCCACCACAACCTGACCAGGCCCAAGACCCCGTTCATTGGGGAAATCAACCTGAACCACCACAGCCAGTCCTCATCCAATCCAACACACCCAGGTCCACACCCAAACCCCACCCCGGTCCACATCCAACCCACCCAGGTCCACATCCAACAACCCAGGTCCACAGCCACCACACCCAGGACCAGAACCACCACAGCCAGGACCAGAACCCCACAGCCAGGACCAGAACCACCACAACCTGGCCCAGGCCCAAGACCCCTGTTCATTGAGAAATAAACCCTGAACCACCACACCCCCTCCCATCCACATCCAACACACCCAGGTCCACATCCAACCCACCCGGCCCACCCAAACCCACCCAGGTCCACACCCAAAAACACCCAGGTCCACAGCCACCACAGCCAGGACCAAAACCCACCACAGCCAGGACCAGAACCCCCACAGCAGGACCAGAACCACCACAACCTGGACCGGGGACCAAGCCCCCTGTTCATTGAGAAATCAACCTGAACCACCACAGCCACGTCCTCATCCACATCCAACACACCCAGGTCCACATCCAACACACCCAGGTCCACATCCAACCCACCCAGGTCCACATCCAACGCACCCAGGTCCACAGCCACCACAGCCAGGACCAGAACCACCACAGCCAGGACCAGAACCCCACAGCCAGGACCAGAACCACCACAACCTGGACCAGGACCAAGACCCCCTCTTCATTGGAGAAATCAACCTGAACCACCACAGCCACGTCCTCATCCAATCCAACACACCCAGGTCCACATCCCACACCCAGGTCCACATCCAACCCACCCAGGCCAAATCCAACGCACCCAGGTCCACAGCCACCACAGCCGGGGACCAGAACCCCAAGAGGACCAGACCCCCCCACAGCCAGGACCAGAACCACCACAACCTGGACCAGGACCAAGACCCCCTCGTTCATTGAGAAATCAACCTGAACCACCACAGCCACGTCCTCATCCACATCCAACACACCCAGGTCCATCCAACGCCCCAGGTCCACAGCCACCACAGCCAGGACCAGAACCACCACAGCCAGGTCCAGAGCCACCACAGCCAGGACCAGAGCCACCACATCCAGGACCAGAACCACCACGGCCTGGACCAGAACCCCAGCAGACAACAGTGAAGCCAGACCCATACAAAAATTTATAAACCGAAATTGATATATAAATATATCTATATGTCTACCATTTTTCTATAATGATTTGATTAAAGTTATTTGATTATTTATTTTTCTAATCATTTGGGGTGTCATCTACTTTAAGTATTGGTGTTACTAGAAATACATTCATATTAATCTAAATCCGAATATCTTCACAAAATGCTAATTTGGCTTCATCAGAATAAGAATTATAGCCGTCCGCCACATGTAATGGTGTTATCATTATATTTGAGTCATTGATGATATTCTTAATTAATTTGAAAATATAACTACTGGAACTCAGACTCTTCATGTCATGTCTAGCTTATAACGCCGTTCTACTGATTCAACTTTCTCTATATATCACCTACTATATTAATTGTCTCCAGTTGGGATAAATCGAATACATAACGATTCGGATGGAAATACAAAAATGTTTTGTGAAAATAAGTTGCGAACAATGAATTGTGAAAAATTGATTTTCTTCAGTATGCATTCACAAACGTCACTTCAAAAAAGGCAATAGACATCACTGTTGGCTATAAACAGAGACATCACTGTTGGCTATAAACATGATATAGCCAACAGTGATGTCTATTTTTCGAAAGCAAGTAAGTAAGTAAGTGAGTTTATTCGTTCAGAATTACATATTGGTTTACAAGAAGTAATTTGAAATATATCTTTTATATTACAATCTGACTCATTGAGTCCTGAAAGTAAAAGTAAAACAGAGAGAACAGGTTGAATGATTACTGGAAAACTATCTAGTTGTTGTAGCCAGCAAAAAAGAATAGTATTCCTGACCTCAATAACAAGAGCTAATTATATAATGAAGAGAGAGAGAGAGAGAGAGAGAGACGGAAGCAAGAAGAAGAGAGAGAGAGGAGAGATAAATATCAAAGATTGAGATGAGCTCTGAAAGATGGATATATCATCTTTCTAGTATCGCTTCTAGGATTCCATAATTATTTTTTAAATAATTTCCCAATTTTATTTTGAATTTGGATTTATTTTGTATACCTCTCAGCGAGCTAGGTAGAGCGTTGTAGAGTTTGGGACCAAGGAACGTGAGGAACTTTTGGTTGTGCGTAAGCCTGCATCTAGGAAAATTTACTGCCTGACTTACGCATATGCGAGTGTTGTATATATTTTGTACAAATGTGATTGAGGAGCTGGCAGACCATAGCAAACATTGATAGGCATATAGTTACCTTACACTCAATGATCCAGTTTCATGATACAACGTCTGAGTAAAATACCACCGTTTTTTTTCATTAAAATTCGTAAGAAAGTGTTCTGGACTCCTAAATTATACAATGAAGCCTTTAAAATACCACCTCACACTATTATGCGGTAACGTGTCATGGACTCAGCCAAGGCACTATACACTGTCATTATCATTTTCTTATCAAGTATATTTCTGAGTTGATAGAATTTATATATCATTTTACGAAGTCTGATCACGGTATATTCAATATGTTCATTCCAACGTAGGCATTGGTCAACTATCACCCCTGAGTACTTTATTGTATCTGTTTTATTTATAGTAGGACAGCTGCAGTTTTGATAGTTAGTACAAGATGATTCATGAATTTTAATAAAAAAATTATTTGGTCTGTCTCTATTGGTTGAAGTGAATGCAATATATTTGTTTTTTTTTCCAAATTGATACTCAACATAATATCACTGAGCCAATTGGAAATGATTTTGTTTCAGCGTGGGCATAAACCTCCTCCCACGTTTTTTCGACGATTTTAATAGCTGTATCGTCCGCAAATGATGTTATATGATGTTGATCCTTAAAAATATCCAAGGCAACACCATTTATAGCCACTGATATCTTGAATATATTGTTGATGCATACCCGAAATAGAATAGGTCCTAAAACAGTGCCTTGTGGTACCCCCCTAGTGGGTTACTGAGTGAGTTGTTCACTTTGACAGTCTGTGCTCTATTAGTAATCCTTAAAAATATCCAAGGCAACACCATTTATACCTATGTCAGACAAACGTTGGAGGAGTACATTGTGATCCACTGTATCAAATACCTTGGCCAGGTCCAAAAATACTGTTATACATTTTTTCTGATTCTGGAAATAATCATTTATTTTGTTAACTACTTCAAAGACTGCTTTTTCGATAGATCTATTTTCTAAAAAAACCGTATTGTGACCCGGAGAAAATATAATTAGTATTACAGAATTTAAGTAATCTATTCTTGATACATTTCTCAAATTTTTTTAAAAAGTTATTAATGATGGGTCTAGAGTTTGTTACTAGTTTTTTATCACCAGATTTGAAAATTCGGTGACGTGATAGATTCTTTGAATGATTTTGGTATCTTTCCACTCGTAAATATTAAATTTAGAATATGGCAAATGGGTTCTAAAAAGAAGATGTGTAGTTTTTTATCAGGTAAACAAAGATCTTATCAGGTGAAGTACTATTTTTAAGACTAGATTACTTCATTTTCTGTTACTGGGTGGAGGTTAATCGAGTTGGTTATATTTTCGTTTCTTTAACAGTAGATATGGTTTTTCTATTCTACTTGCCATATCTTCGCCAATCTCAACAAAAAACTTATTGAAGTGTTTAGCCTTTTCTTTGTCAGTTGATATTTTGTTGCCATTTTTTCCTTTGATGTCATATTCATTTGATTTTTGTCTTCTGTTACTATTTGTTATTCCGTTTATATTTTGCCAAATTTTCTTCATGTCATTTTTTGCCTCAGATATTTTGTTGGTATAAAAGTTATTTTTGGTTTCTCGGATCAGGTTGGTCAAGAATTTCCTATAAGATTATATTAATTTTCTTTTTCTACGGAGTAATTCGTTTTAGTTTATCCCCATGATGTATAGAAATGAGAAAGAAGGCCCTTTGTCATCCATGCCTTCAGTTTTGTATTATTATTGTGTTTCTTTTTTACCACTGTGCAAGTGTCAATATGATTTATTAGTTTGCCTATGAAGTCATTGTAAGCAACTTCTGGATCATTGGATTGTAAAGTTTATTTCCAAGTTTTTTTCTTAAGTGATTTTTGGATTTTATTATCATTTATAACACTGTATGTGGTTTCAGAGCACCTTTCAGATGCCCTCACCTTATCCTCGAATTTGATGGATAATAATAACATGTAATGATCAGTTATATCGCATTTGAAAATATAAGGGTTTATTTGAATGCTGTTTAGGTTTCCGGAAATTTTGACATAAGCATGGTCAATTATGCTGACAGATTTACTTGTTTCTCTAGTTGGTTTATTAATGAATGAAAAAAAACCTAGTTCAGCCATCATGCATATGTAATTATTAACTCAATTATCTGACGCATTCAGTATATGAATATTTTCACGTCCGCCTCTGGTTGATTAGAAAAATATGATTCCATTTCGGAAAGATGTGTGTCTAGATTTGACGATGGAGAACGATAAAAAGCAGTAATAAGAAATGATATATTACCTACTGGAAGTGAAATTTCTAATAAGTTAATCTCGCTCAGATGTTCGATAGAAGAACAAAAGTTCATGTTCTTCCTAATATAAACCATGAGACCATCATTCTGATTGAAACGAGAATCATTGTGAAACATATCAAAATGGAAAAAATCTGGATATCCTCAAGCAACCAAGTTTCAGATAATATTATTATATCCACATTAGTCATATTAGACGTTTCAATATACAGAAGGAACTCGTCCATATTCTTTCTTAAGCTCCTGATATTGAGATGGAATATATTTAAAAAATGCTCACCACTGAAAATTGTGTGTATAAATCACGGAATAACCTACGTCACACATCCAAAGCAATTATCTTTAACTTTTTAGTGCATTTGAATAAAAGCTTATCTTTAAAAAGGTTTTTTATTAATTATTTTATTTTGTGCTTTTAAGTACTTAAGTATTATGAGGCCTTTTTCCTGTTAGTTCTGAGCTATCTAGTCCTTCAATGTGGAGACCAACTGAAGATTAACTCATCCGCGATCTTGGAGTTGCCATCTTTTAACTGAAAATCAATAATCGTCAAATTATGAACACCTGCCAAATTTCAAATTAATTGGACGACTAGAAGTCAGTCAAAATTCACTTGCAAGACCCAATATGGCGGTTGTTGGCACACAAACTGATAATCACCATAAGAACATCATTGTCAGTGTGCTCTTTTGGCTAGTAAAAGTGTATTTTTGGTTATTTTCGGAGCTTTTGTGTTATTAATTAATAATATTCTGATGGAGAGTGATTACCCGAAGACACTATTATTGAAAAGCAGAGGCTTTTGGTGAACGGTATGGTGAAAATACTTCCCCATCTTCTGTTTACATTTTATCAATGTATTTGTTACAGGTACAAAATGAAGTTGAGGATTGATTAGTGATTAAGATCCTTTTACACTGAATATTTCTGAACTGAATTGTTCAATTGTTGGTGCTCCTCCTGTTACGAATATGGATATTATTTCGTATTTGGTTTTTAATCAGCTTTCCCAAATGCAAATGAAGCCCTATACAAGTTCAGAATTCATACATATTTTGAATCTGGCTTCCTTGTGAAGGTGAGGACAAAAAGTCAGAATCATTCATATATTTTAGTTCGTCTCGTATGTTTTTTCCTAGAGAGCAGTTTTTTCTAATGTACATGTATAGTTGCAAATCTTGAGTCATCGAAGTGAATTATTATAAATTAGGAATAATAATTCATAAGAAGCAATTTATAACTTCTGATCTGATCTATTATGTTTATTGCCAAATTTGTTTATTATAAGAGACATTGATTTGATATTTGAGAATATTACTTCTCAACTTTCATAATAGTTCTTTCTAATCAACATAATTTTTTTTCAGGTAAAGTATTCACAAAAGGCAAATTAAAAACCTTCAGATGTTTGGTACATAATTGAAAAGGATGAAAGCATTTGTACTGCTCACTGTACTTGTATGGCCGGAAACAGTGAAGTAGGTGGTCATATTGGTGCTATATTAGAGGGAATGTCACGCACAGATTTGGAAGCTGTGTGGCCAATGACGTCCAGTCAAAAAAATTATTGGACGACTTGCCTCTTGCTCAGTTGTTCAATAAATGTTTGTTTGAATGAACATACCAGTGAAGAGTTCATCAAACTGATCAACTTGAAGATGCAGATAAAACTATCTCCAGAAGACTTGGCAGCATGCTACAGGGTTGGAAAAAAAGAAGAAGGCAAGGATAGAACAATATTCATTAAATTGAAAAATTAAGAAAAAAGACAAGAAATTTTCACTAAGAAAAGGATGCTGAAAGGAACTGGAATTGTTATAAGAGAAGACCTCACCAAAATGAGAATGGAACTACTAAAAATACCCATTGAAAAATTTGGCTTCAAAGATGTATAGACAAACGCAGGAAAAATTTTTGTTAACAAAGACAATAAGGCTTTTGCATGTGAACAAAGAGAGGATATTGAAAAAACTTTGTAACATAACATTCTATTCTTCACGTTAGGATTAATCTCATAATGCCAATTAAATTACGTATTACTTGAAACTTTGATATTTGAACTCTAAATTAATATCTCTTTTGAATTAAAATAAATTTATATTATGGGGAGTAGAATACTGAAGCTCGCACCACCCTATTGTTACTACCCAATTCCTTAGCCTACTACTACTATTTAATTTAACTTTTATAAAATTTTGTTCATTTACTGAATTATGCTAGAAATCTTAAATACTTTAGACAATCATGGAGAAATTGTAACTAAAACGTATAGGAGCTTACAAGAATGTATTGGGGAATACGAGGTCGGAGCGACAAGTAGTATAGGGGTGATTCATTTCATTATCCGAAGCTTAAGAAAAAATTTCGATGAACTAGTTGTCTATCTACATGAGGTTATTGACAAAATAGATATAATCATCTTATCAGAAACCTGGAGGATAGAGGCGGTAAGTGATTTTAATATTCCAAATTTTACTATACACTACAATGACTCCAAATAAACCAAAATGATGGTCTGATAGTTTTCATAAAAATCCATGACGACTGATACTGATATAATCCACCTAACGGAAACAAAACTACTGAGAATAACAACCTAGCAAACAACTCAAGAAACAATAGCAAAATTGGTATCACGGCTACCTATAAACCTCCTAATTGACACTCAAACCTATCTAAGGACCTAGAGGATTATTTTTCTACCGTGAATAGGAACATCTTGAGTTTGTCTTGAGACGTAAATATAAATTCTACTTGATTTAACATCCAATAATACAAATCACTATCAGAACATCATGTCCGAAAAATGGGTTTTTATCCCACATTAATGTACCTACAAGAGTATGCAGGAATCGACTACACTAATAGATCACATATTCATTAGAAAAGCAATCTCATAAAATGAAATAAACTGCAAACCCTAGAGTTGTCCATAGTACCATTACGGACCATTACACTACTTTCGTAGATATTACCAAAACAGCAGTAACAAAACAAACACCTAGAAATTCAAAACAGTTCGAAAGGATAAACTTTGATGAACTAAAATTAATCTTGGAAAAAGAAACATGGAATGATGTCTTAATATGTAGGGAAACACAGAAATGCTATGACCTTTTATCAAAAAAAATTCAGTAAAGCATGCCAAGGAAGCAACTGAAATTAAATTAGTGAAAAATAATAAAACAAAAAATTAAAACCTTGATAACTGAAGGACTAATCAACTCAATAAAACAAGGACTACCTGAAAAGAAACTAATTAAAAATTATTCCATGAACTTGAGCAACAGTACAAAAATTACCGAAATAAAGTAAATAAATTGATTAGAACGACAAAAACCAATATTATAAAAAATAAACTAGATGAAATAAACGGAGATTGTAAACAAACATGGAAAATTATAAACGAAATATCCAACACTAACTCAAATAAAAAATCAAATACAAAACACCACTATTACTGAGAAAATGGGCACCCATAACTGAAAATAAAACAAAAGTGATTATTTTAATAACTATTTCACAAAATAGGCCTTGATATGGCAAGTAAAATTGATAAATGTGGATCTCCCGACAATTTTCTAATGAAACCCCTCAATTGCGTCTTCGCTTTTCCTTGTACCCATTGATGAAAATGAGATAATCCAACATATAAGCTAAATTAAAAAACAATTGTGCACCAGGGCCAGATGGAATAGGTACTAAACTTATTAAGAACAACACACACATATATCCTGAAGCCGATTAAACATCTAATAAATCTATGCTATACAAACGGTAACTTACCCAACCAATGGAAGGAGTCGAGAGTTGTCCCAGTTTACAAAGCAGGAATAGACATGAAATGAAAATTACAGACCTATATCTGTGATAGATAATTTCGCAAAATTTTGAACAATCTGTCAAGAAAAGAATACTTGAATTTCTAAATAAACATCGGGTTATAACCGACAGGCACTTTGATTCATCCAAAACTCGAATACAGAAAAGGCTGTCTTAGACTTCGTAGAACACACAACAGAGTTTTTGGGATAATTGTCCAAATGTTGGCCGTTTTCCTTGATTTGGCAAAGGCGTTTGACACCGTGTCACATGACGTCTTGTTGAACAAACTTTCTGGGTATGGAATAAGAGGGATCAGTCGGGAATTGATGAGAAATTATCTGTCACAGAGGACACAAAAAGTTAAGATAGGGGAACAACTCAGTAACACAGCAAATATCAGTGGGTGTGCCTCAGGGCACGGTATTAGACCCAATTCTATTCCTGATTTATATAAATAGTTTATCTCAAATCAATGGCTTTCGTGGACATATCATATGTTATGCGGATGACACCACGCTGATATTCAGAGATGAAACCTGGAATGACGTCTACATAACTGCAGAAAACGATCTTAGAAAAATTCTCACCTGGTTGAATCATAACCTACTGAGTTTGAACATAAACAAAACTAAATTCATGACATTCTCTCTGAATACCAGAGACACACCTCCAAATGATACCTTAAAAATACACACACCACTCTGCAATGATAGATGCACATGTAACTGCGCAACGATAGAAAGAAATTCCTCGATTAAATATTTGGGAGTTACTATTGACCAACATATACGATGGATGAAACATTACACATGTCATGAAAAGACTGAGACTTCTATGTACAAATTTTATATGCTTAGAGATATTCTCTCACGGAAAACCTATTCTCGTATACACCTCTTCTGGTGAAAGCGTAATACGCTACTGTATTATAGTGTGGGGGGGAACATACAACACGACGTTGCACCCTCTACAAGTCATGCAGAATTCATTATTAAAAATAATACACAGAAAAGATAAAATGTTCCCTACTCAATTAGTATTTCAAGAAACCAAAGTCCTGAATATTAGGCTCAATATTGCTATCAAGGTCTAATTTGATGTTTTCCAACTTAATAAAAATAAAACACAACTAAAAACAAAGAATTCAAACTTGCTATTAATACATAATAGAGAACCCAAGTATACTAAATATATTCTAAGAAAATACTGAAAAAACAAACGTTAATAATATTAATCAATTTTGAATTATATTTCAATCCCCTATCATGCTCTCTCTCCGACCCTCACCCCCCACTGGACGAATCTAAAATTTCAATTACTACTTAGAACTAGTCTATATTGTACTAAAATTGACATTCCATCTACGAGTGTGTGAAACAACACAAACAGGCGCCTTGTGCCTAGGTGTATTTCACCCACTTGTGGTGGCTTAAACTCGATAAAAATTCTATTAATACCACGTTTTGTACCGAATAATTGTACTGATTATTATTGTATATATTCTACTGATTATTATGATTATGATTAAACTATGATTCCAAGTTTATTTGTTGTTCTACTGATTCAGTTAATTACTCTTAATTTAATACCAATTATAAAAAAATGACACAATATTGATATTTGTATATAGTACAATTTCGATAAATATCATGATATATCCAATTTTAACTGTTAGTGAATTACAATACCCTTTGAAGGTTGTAGACGATGTGGTAACTTGATTACTGTCGTTTCGGACGTCCATCGTCTTAATGTTCTTGAAAATGTTTTCCCGATGTTTCGAATGTTTGTATCTGCAATCGTCTGAATACAGTATTCACATTCGAAACATCGTGAAAACCTTTCCAAATACATTAAGACGATGGACTTCCGAAACGAGAGTAATCAAATACAACACCCTTCACAAGACTTGATCGAGGCTTTCGATAATTGCCTGAAATATCTAAAATTGGAAGGGAAGGGAATTGAAAGACATATTTCTAAATACTTTTATTTATTGAGTCACCAGAATCCTAAAGAAAATTTGTATTCCAGTAATTCAATAACAATACCTATAAGAATGTTTTTTGAGGAGGTTATATATATATATATATATATATATATATATATATATGAACTCTATTTGAAATGGGACCTCCTAATTTACGATAGTTCAGAGATAAACAAGTAATCGTAGGAACAAATCAAATCACAAAAGTCTGAAGTTATAGGTATCCATGACGGAATGAAGGATATTATCATGAATGTGCACACAGGGTATGTCTGCTACAGCCTCTCTGATACTTGATTTTCGAATCCGTAAGATCTTCTAGGTTGATTGCAGCTAACCATAGAGCCCTTCTCCTCCTCGATAAGTCATTTCAACTGGTCAAAAACTTATGATTTGAAACTGTAGACACCGAGTGAAACCCGAGGTAGGGGCATTTTTCTTCAGTTGAAGCACGAATTATAATCCAAAATTGAAAAAACTACTCAAATTCGCACAGAAAATCACAAAATAAACACTTTCCCACAGTTAACTACAATGCAAATAAGGGGCATTTTTCTTCAGTTGAAGCACGAATTATAATCCAAAATTGAAAAAACTACTCAAATTCGCACAGAAAACACAAAATAAACACTTTTACCACTATGGTCGCTTATGACGAATTACAATGTGTGCCAACAGCCGCCATATTGCTTTCGTTTTGACAGGTCGATGGATTGCCTAATAGGTACACACAAATGTTATTAGAAGAGGTTAGTTCACAAATAATTAGGTTATGATTTGCTTAGTGTTTGTGTGAGTTTGACCAATAGGATATTTTCGCTACTGGATCATAAAAATCAAATCAATAACGTCACAATTCCGGGATTTCCATAATTTTTTGATCAGGCTGAGCATTTCAAACGAACAGGACTATTTTTTCATCTCAATAATTTTTCAATATGATTGATTGTTCGACCCAGTCGAATTCTATGAATTGTACGTCGACAATTGATGAATAATAACGTGAAAATGCTGGAAAACCAGAGGTTATAATGACGACAGAAATTGTTTTTGTTTACCATCAGTGTATGGAACAAGCAAAATTGTCGAAAGCAATCAATTATTCATGAGATCCGTTGAATTATGTTTGTATGCAAAAGAGGGAGGTAGTTTTCGATTATTCATAGGTGACACACTTTCATTGGATGTATAAACGGCTCTGTTTAGCAGCATACAGACTGCCGAACGAATCACTTACATGAACAAAGATCAAAGGGTGTTTTAAAAAATTAGACATGTTTTTTCTTCAAATGGGTCGAATTTATTTTGTACAAAATTACAAAGACTTTAACACGTTGACTGCCATGTGCATATAAAAGATAGCACGCAAGTTGTCCTATACGCCGTGTGTATAATTTGGTATCACGAACAATAAAGGACGGCGGTTACAATGGATAAGAATTCGTACGAAAAGTTAGTCGTACGAATGCGTACGAATTCGTAAGAAATCGTAGGGAGTAAACAAATGCGTATATTGACATGGTTGTGGTTATATTATATACGACCATTTGTTACGAATTCGCACGAATTCGTACGTGATTTCCATACGACCAACATATTTTGTTTCTTTCATAGTTGTCCGTACGACTAGCTTGCATTTTGTATGGTGTTTCAAGAGTGACAAAATGGATTGCGGATTATTGATAACATTATAGACTAGGAGGAATCGGCGCATGAGTACCGAAAACTATTCCACCTCAATTTTTTTATGCGATCCTCTTCAAATTGCCCTACTGATGATACAAATGCATGTTGCCATGGGGCAACCCCGTGCCATATTGTTTAAACCGAAATTGTTTAAACAATTGCAAGGAATTGTTATTTTTCAACCGGACAAATTTTTTTTATATTAAAATACAAATAAAAAAGGTCCTATGACTTTTCACGATAAAGTTAATATTTTTAGAGATATGAATTTTTAAAGGTTCAAAAAATCTCATATTTGGGTACTTTTGACCCATGAAAAATATATTAAAAAAATCGAAATAATATTTTTTTTAATTCTTTTCAAAGTTAATACATTCTTAATAGAGATTTAAAATTTCATTGATTATACCTGTTTTTAATTATCAATTTCGCGCGCTCAAAGTATGCATCAGCTTACCTTTACGTATCGCCGTCTCTCTCTGACTCATGCGCTGCATCGGCCTCTGTTTCCTGAATCATTATTTATCATTTATCTTGAAAACTATTAACTTTTTTAGGATTGTTAAAGAGAGCAATGTTATTAACAATTAAATTGTCTACAATTTGTTTTTAACAATTTTTTTTCTGGAATCAATTTTACAAACGTTATTAAAGCATGAATCGGAACATGTAATTAAAATTACTTTTTTATCAGTTTATATTATTTTTTTGTCATTAAAACAGGAAGTAATTACATTGAATAACTTCTTCAAACGAAGGTTATAGATGTAGAAGTATGAAATAATAAAAACAAGATTTAAAAAAAAGGTATTTATTTATTATCAATATCATTTTTATATATTATATTCTTACAGTCTTCTGAATCACAGCCACATAGAAGTATGCAACTAATATTTTTTTTTACAGTAACAAGCTTTGGTTTTACAGGCTTTTCCACAATTGTACGGTTTTAAGATCGTTGAAATGGGCTTTGTTCATAAATAAAGGTAGCAAAGTACTGTTCTCCAGTTTGTATCCGAAATTCGTAAAATCTAATGTTTTATATTGGGGATTCAACGCTTTTTTCCAAATGTATGTTTGAGCAGAAGCTCTAAGTGCATGCAAATGCAAGGCATCGATGTGCACGGAATTTTCGATAAATTAATATTAGTTCCAAAGCAACGAGAAAAAATAATTTGTCTAGCTTCATCCGCGGAGTTACCTTTTTTACCCAAAATATTTAAATACAATGTTTCTAAGCCTTTCAACTCCTTAGTACTTAATTCCAAGCCATTGCCAAGAGGGACTAAGACATCACGATTTTCTTTTATTTGTTATTAGTTCTAAAGCTTTTTTTTTTGTGCCAATTTTACTAGTCGTATCACAACCCGTAAATGCGTGTAAAGCAGGTAAAATTTTAATTACATGTTCCGATTCATGCTTAAATAACAATTCCTTATGAAAAATAAACAAATAATGAAGAATGTGACTCCGGACTGCAGTAATATTTTTAGAAATTATAAAATGTTTTCAAAATTAATTTAAACGTAGAGACAACGAAAATCCCATTTGAAAATGATACAGAAAATACGCCGGAACAAAAAATCAAACCGACGAAAAAATCAATTGAAAAGCAAAAAATAAAATGAACCTTCTTAGTTTAAATAATAACTGAGCTCCCAAACTAATGTGAGTAAATAATTTTGAGTCGGCGCCAAACAAACTAGCAATGGAATTGGGTAAAGCGTAAAATGATGGCAGTGGGATACAAGGCGACGTTTTGATAATTGTTTTAAGAAATTTCTTGATCTTCGTTGATTGTTTGTTTGGCCCGACACAAAATCAGTTATATTAGTTTAGACTAGGAGGAATCGGCGCATGAGTACCGAAAACTATTCCACCTCAATTTTTTTATGCGATCCCTCTTCAAATTGCCCTACTGATGATACAAATGCATGTTGCCATAGGGCAACCCCGTGCCATATTGTTTAAACCGAAATTGTTTAAACAATTGCAAGGAATTGTTATTTTTCAACAGGACAAATTTTTTTTATATTCTTTATTGAAATACAAATAGAAAAGGTCCCATGACTTTTCGCGATAAAGTTAATATTTTTAGAGATATGAATTTTCAAAGGTTCAAAAAATCTCAAATTTGGGTACTTTTGACCCATGAAAAATATATTAAAAAAAAAAATCGAAATAATAAAATTTTTTTAATTCTTTATACAATAGTTAATAACATTCTTTATAGAGATTTAAAAAAAATTCATTGATTATACCTGTTTTTTTATTATCAATTTCGCGCGCTCACAAGTATGCATCGCTTACCTTTAAGTATCGCCGTCTCTCTCTGACTCATGCGCTGCATCGGCCTCTCTGTTTCCTGAATCATTATTTATCATTTATCTTAAAAAACTATTACCTTTTTTAAGATTGTTAAAGAGAGCAATGTTATTAACAATTAAATTGTCTACAATTTGTTTTTGACAAAAATTTTTCTGGAATCAATTTTACAAACGTTATTTAAGCATGAATCGGAACATGTAATTAAAATTTTAGCTGCTTTACACGCATTTACGGGTTGGGATACGACTAGTAAAATTGGCACAAAAAAAAAGCTTTAGAACTGATACAAATAAAAGAAAATCGTGATGTCTTAGTCCCTCTTGGCAATGGCTTAAAAATTAAGTACTAAGGAGTTGAAAGGCTTAGAAACATTGTATTTAAATATTTTGGGTAAAAAGGTAACTCCGCGGATGACGCTAGACAAATTATTTTTCTCGTTGCTTTGGAACTAATATTAATTTATCGAAAATCTGTGCAATCAGATGCCTTGCATTTGCATGCACTTAGAGCTTCTGCCTAACATACTTTTGGGAAAAGCGTTGAATCCCCAATATAAAACATTAGATTTTACGAATTTCGGATACAAACTGGAGAATAGTTCTTTCCACCTTTTTATGAACAAAGCCCATTTCCAACTAATCTTAAAACCGTGCAATTGTAAGAAAGCCCGTAAAACCAAAGCTTGTTATGCAAAAAAAATAATATTATTGCATACTTCTAGTGCTGTGATTCAGAAGACTGTAAGAATATAATATATAAAATGATATTGATAATAAATAAATACCTTTTTAAAAATCTTGTTTTATTATTTCATACTTCTACATCTATAACCTTCGTTTGAAGAAGTTATTAAAATGTAATTACTTTCTGTTTTAATGACAAAAAAATAATATAAACTGATAAAAAAGTAATTTTAATTACATGTTCCGATTCATGCTTATATAACGTTTGTAAAATTGATTCCAGAAAAAAATTTGTTCAGGAAACAGAGAGGCCGATGCAGCGCATGAGTCAGAGAGAGACGGCGATACTTAAAGGTAAGCGATGCATACTTGTGAGCGCGCGAAATTGATAATTAAAAAACAGGTATAATCAATGAATTTTTTTTAAATCTCTATTGAGAATGTTATTAACTATTGTATAAAGAATTAAAAAAAAAAAATTAACTTTATCGTGAAAAGTCATGAGACCTTTTTTATTTGTATTTCAATAAAAAATATTAAAAAAAATTGTCCGGTTGAAAAATAACAATTCCTTGCAATTGTTTAAACAATTTCGGTTTAAACAATATGGCACGGGGTTGCCCCATGGCAACATGCATTTGTATCATCAGTAGGGCAATTTGAAGAGGATCGTATGAAAAAATTGAGGTGGAATAGTTTTCGGTACTCATGCGCCGATTCCTCCTAGTCTACATGCTTGACATCGCGAAGAAACTTGTATCGCTGAGTCACACGGGAGTGGAAGATGGTAAAATAACAAAAAAATGTAGTTTTACATTATAATAGTACAAAATACATCATTCTTTGGAAAATTAATTTTGAAAATTCGTGTGGCCTGAGGGACCTTTTACAAAAATACCCGCGGCATTCAACGTGTTTCAAACGAATTTTATGAAACACTTATAGCCAAAATTAAGACATGAGTCAGTATACTTTTGGCCATCGAGAATCCTCTTGTGAGAGGGGGCCGCTGATTATAACATATAGTATAGTTATTCTAATCCAAATTGGAACGGCAATATAAATAAGAGCACTACGAGGAGTGTTCATATGCACTGCCCGACAAATGGGAAATTTATATACTACCAGTGTTTTTACTTTCAAAGCATTCCTGGTACAATCATAAAAAAGTTGAGTGGTTTGCCCCTAGTTGCCCAGGTCATTAGTAAAGACGCTATCAAATATATTTGAGGAATAAAAGCTCGGCCAGCTGGATTGGACATCTGTTCACAATATTCCTTAATCAGTGCCGTGTGTTGGTGAGATTAGGAATTATCCATTGAAACTAATTCTATCAATATGGCTTTCTGGAGACCTTTCGAAACAAATAATAAAATTCAGTTGAGATAACATGTGTCTACTCTTATATACATGGTGTGATCAATTGCTATGATTGTAAGAATAAGTAACTGAAAAAATACCACTGGAAAATAATATAGGGACGCCTATGTCAAGGCGGCAATTGGAAAGAGAAAGCCTTCACGAAACTTTTTATGTCGGTATAATTGGGAATAGAAATACTATAAATGGTTTAACTTTACGTGTTATTCAGTGCCGGATCTAGGGAGGGGCTATGGGACTATTAGCCTCCGAAGGTAAACTTTAAGAGGCGGCAAAGAGCAAAGGAAAACCAAGCAGCAATCTTCAAGCAAATGTGCAAATCGAGACCGCGGCGACCGCTGCATCAAAACTGTTTTGTGAAAATTATAATCACTTTGATCTCAAGCGGCAGCGGCGCAGGGGCGTGCCAAGCCATGCGGCCGCCTGTGGGCAAAATATAATTTTACACTCCTTACCCCTTTTTTAGTAAAAATTCATACATGGGTGATTACACATAAATAAAATTAAAATACGTGCTTATACCTATATTTAATTTTGATACTGATACATCAGTTGAAGGGGTTCACAAAAAAATTGAAATAATATGTGTTAATTTATATACGGTATAATGTATAATCTATAATTTTAAATCATCATTATCATTTGATGTTTGCAAATAAAGGAAATGAGTATTTCCGAAAGCTCAAATAAAAAAAAATTGTACTGATTTTAATCAGCATGATACCTGACTGCTCATCCCCATAACATTTAGAAGATCCTGACAAGTCTTAGACATAAGGATTAACGAAGAATGTAAAAAAGCAAAGCAATAACAAAAATGACAAAACAATAAAAATGTTACATAACAGAAAAAAAATGAACAAAATAACTTATTGGAAGCACTCTTTTCTTGCCTTTTTTTCGGCAAAATATTTAATCAACTCGTCTAAAGGAATACAATCCATAAGGTCACTTTCTATGGACATAATTGCCAAATTACTGAGTCTCTCTTGTGATTGTAAAAAAGTTTTTATTAATTTCAATTTAGAAAAAGACCTTTCTCCCAATGCTACAGATACTGGTAGCGTTGAACAAATTCGTATTGCCACTGCAGTATTTGGAAATAATAATAATAATAATAATTGGTCTTTATTCACCATAAAAATATAATAATATAATAATAAGTATAAATATAACAATAAAGGTGAAAAGGCGGAGTGTCAGCGAGAGCTGTTTTTAAACTCAACCTTATGTTAAAAAAAAAAGAAAAAAGAATAAATATGGACAAAATGTTTACAATATGAAAGTAGCAGTAACTTTCTAGTAATAACTTTCCAGTAATGAATAGATCAGTGAATGAGGTTAGCCGAGTCAGTTCGAACAAATACAGTCTATTTGCCAAGATGAACTTCCAGTCTTTTTTTAAAATTACTCAATGAATAGGATCTAAATTCACTGGGTAGTGAGTTATAACTTTTCGATGCGCTGTACGAGAAGCTACGGGTGAAAAATGAAGTTTTATGCTTTGGAATGATGAGAGTTGTTCTATTGCGAGTGGAAAATCTGTTCAGGTTCGAAAATGTGTTTAGCCTTTGAAGAGGTAATCTGGCCGTTGGATTGTGGAGGGACTTTGTGGGTAATTGTAAGAAGGTGGATTTCCTAAGTTTCTAGATTCAGCCAACCCTGATTTCTTCATCGGCTCGGTTATATGGTCGTATTTACGAATGCCGACAGAAAACCTCAGGCAATTATTTTGATACGTTGTAGGCGGTGACAATCATTTTGGCGTAAAGCTGAACCGTATATACTGTCACAGAGGAGATTTTAGAAAATATTAGCGACTCGCAAAGTTTTATCTTTAATTCCGTTGGAGAGTAAGTCCCTATTAGGTAAAGTTGCCTTAAGACGTTGTAGGAAGATTGGCTGAGGTGGCTGACGTGTTTAGTAAATCTTAGCTCAGGATCAAGCCAGAGTCCTAGGTTTTGAATTCTTTCACAATTGGAAGGAAGACATCGTCTAGGGAATTTGTATGGTGTTCTTGAGACTCTCTGTTCTTTTTGGTGCCGGAATAGCATCACTGCAGACTTTTGGATTGAGTTTGAGTTTATGGGCTGTAGATATATCGAAGATGGTTTGGAGATCAGTATTGATTTGAGTTTGCGCCAAGTTCAGGTCACGAATGGGAAATGAAAAATAAATCTGGGTGTCATCGGCATAGTGGTGTATTGTACAAGTGTTGGCGAAAAGGTGGAAGTCAGATATGTAAAGACTGAACAATAAGGGTCCAAGAATGGACCCCTGCGGTACGCCTTTAGTTACAGGTAATGCCTCTGAAATTGCTCCATCAAGAGTTACCTTCTGGGTTCGGTCTGACATATAATTTTGTATCAAGCGTACTGCATCCAGCGAATAGCCGAAAGCAACTAGCTTCTGACAGAGGATGACGGGGTCGATTGTATCGAACGCTTTGCTATAGTCGAGCAAAACTGAACAGGAAACACAGCCCTCGTCAACCGCTCTAAAAAAATCGTCTGTATTTTTTATTTTTTTTATGTTCTGGTTCCCACGAAAAAGGATATCCTGTAATGTTCAGAGAACATCGTGGGAACCAAGGGAAAGAAGGTAGGAGTTGGTGTTCTTCTTAAATTTCTGGAGGTTGTATGCCCGGGCACCTCTAGGGAATGAGTTCCAAAGCCTCGCTGTTCGTTGGATGAACGAGTCTTTGAAAGTGATGTTCTGCAGGTCTCCAAAGTGACCACGAAGGGTGTGATGACTGAACTTGGCGGGTTAATCTCGAAGAGACCGCCAAAGCAGGAACGATTGTTGATATTTCAGAATAGCATCGCCCATGAAAATATCTATAAATAGAGACAAATCGCCAACTTTCTACGGTGTTCCAGACAAGGAGCGAGTTTGTAGCCGAGGCATCACCGACGAGACGAATTGCCCTTTTTTGGACAGAATCCAATAGCCTCAGGATATGTTTAGGTGCCGCGCTCCAAATATGGGAACGTATTCCAGGACAGGTCGGATCTGTGCCTTATAGATCATAAGCAGCTGAGTGGGGGTGAAATAGCTCTTGGCACGAAACAATAAACCAAGTTTTTGGGATGCACTTTTGGCAATGGACCTCACGTGATTTTCCCAGGAAAGGTTATTGCTGATAGTAATACCAAGCATCGATATGGATGACTTCAGTGGTATGGTTACTCCTGACAAAGTTATGTTAGGCAGAGTGAGATCGGCTTTTCTAGAGAAAAGACATGCTTGTGTTTTGTTTGCATTGAATTCTACCAAGTTATTAGATCCCCACTCGAGAATTGTTGCTAAGTCCATTTCTTTCACGTTCATTTCTGGTTTCACGGGCTGATATAGGGGCCCTGGAAGAGAAAGCGGTATGGAGGGTACTATCATCGGCAAAGCTGTGTACTGGACATGAAGTTGCTTTTCAACAGGTCGTTGATGGGAAGTAGAAATAGTGTTGGGGCGAGAATAGATCCTTGCGGAACACCAGCATTTATGAGTAGAGTGTCAGATGAAACTCCATCGACCACTACATGGAGAGACCTGTTTGAGAGAAAACTAGCAAGCAGAGAACACAGCTGAGGGGGCAAGCCATAAGACGGAAGCTTGGCGAGGAGTCCCTGGTGCCAAACTCGATCGAACGCCTTGGAGATATCTAATGCCACAGCTAAAGTTTCTCCATACTTTTCAATAGATAGCTGCCATATATGTGAGACGTAAGCGAGCAGGTCACCAGTTGATCTCTGATGGCGGAAGCCATATTGCCTATCGTTGACAATTCCTGAGTCTTCCAGATATTTCATGAGCTCGATGTTGATGGCTTTTTCCATGACCTTTGAAATAATAGATAGCAGTGCGATAGGTCTGTAGTTGCTAGGTAGGGCCTTTTTGCCTTTTTAGGGACTGGCTGTATTCTTGCAATTTTCCAATTGGACGGAAATACCCCCCAAATTGTAAGAGTGGTTGAACAACTCAAAGAACAGGTGTTAGTTCGGGGGCACATTTCTTGAGAACAATCGGCGGGATTCCGTCAGATCCACAGGCTTTGTTGGTGTTGAGACCCAGCAAAATCTTTCTGATAGTACGTTGGCGAAAGGTGATCTCGGGCATGTGACTGTCAATAGGTGTAATGTTCGGGGGTTGTTTTCCCGATGAATCCAGAGTGGTAGAAGATCTGTGGTAGTAGATAGAAGAGCTGTGGTAGTACTATGTTGCGATCTGAATCATGACTGGACGGATGATTTTATGTTCGTTTACAAAAACATTGATTTGATCCTTCAGTATCATTTCCATTACTTTGGAAAGAGAGGGTAAAATAGAAATAGGTCGGAGGTCCGTCAAGTCAGAGGGAGTGTTACATTTTGGCAGAGGTATAACTAATCCGCTTTTCCACTTGTAAGGAAACTGTCCCGAAGTTATTATTGAGTTAATAATGTGGGTTATGTGGTTCAGTAGATAGTTTTCAAATAGGTGGATCATCTGTATGGAAATGTTATCGGAACCTGTTGCGTTACTCTTTATCTTGTTAATGTACTTTTCAATCGTGTGTGCAGTTACGGTAGAAAAGAAAAACAGGTTACCGGACTTTTCTTGTACATTGTAGCGGTCAAGTAGAGAAGTCTGGTATGCAGACCTGTCAGGCTGGGAAATGTTGAAATTACATTGTTCTCTAAAATGTGTTGAAGAATTAACTGAGGATCTTACTCATTTTGCTTTTAGATTTATACTTTGATTCTGCATCAATTTACTTAGAGGAATGATCTCAAATAAAATATTGTACCAGATAACTACAGAGCATAAAAAATTGTAGTTTTGGATTTTTGTTGCGAGCGATCGAGCTAGGTGTTTGTAATCCACTGTGTATTCCTCGCATGTTTGTTCCATTATTATATCCTTGTCGTCGCAAATCATATATACTTGAATTAAATTCTACCAATAAATCTGTCACATAGTTATACACCAGTAGAATCAACTATAGGGCAAAAGAAAATGAAATGTTCACGTATTTCAATTTTTTTCGTCAAGTTTAATAAAACAAACCTCAAAACTACACTTAATTGTTCCGTATGACTCACATCCGGTGTACAGTCGAGGATTATAGAGTAATATTTATGTTTTCCTACTAGATCTAAAATAGTAGTTCTTAATTTTGAACCGATTAAATTCATCAATTCATTTTGAATTTTATCTCCTAAATAGTTTGTCATACCGCTCCCGCTTCCGCTGCCGCTGCTTTGATTTTTATGTGTGCGTCGAACATGTTGCTCCATTACAGAATCAAATTTGGTGAACGTTTCTATTGATTTAAAGAAGTTTTCGTTATTATTTCCATATAATTTGTTAGATCTATCACGTGAAGCTAAACATTGACGACATAAAAACTGAATTGCTGAAATTATTCTTTATGACACGATACCAGTTTTTTTTTTACTTGCAATGAACGTATTTGACTTTTATTCATAGTAACTCCCTTAGATAACATATTTTATAAGTTTAACCAAGATCCGATATTTTTTTTATGGGACAAATGTTGCCGCTGCTGGAACGTTTTCAGTATGATATTCATGGGTACTATTTATATTATTACAATCAGAAACAAATGAGGAACTTGGGACTGAGGAACAACTAGGGCGAGCATCGTCGGTATTTTCAAGTTCAGGAAGAACACTTATTTCTGACGGTTTCAAATATTTCTTCAAAGAATCAGCTAACGTTTCCTTCTCTTCCATTTTCTGCCGTCTTTGTTGGCGGAACTGATGACCTGAATATCGTTTTATTTTTATGCCCTTTTCCTTGAAATAGGAAATGTCATATTGTTGGCAATCTTATCTACGTTATATATCTCGAAAACAGATGAGTTTTGATATAGGATATGTTACATGGTGATCTATTTGAAAAACATTCGTTTTACATCTGTCTTTACCAACAAATTGGATTACATTTTTTGAACACCCTGTACAACATTTGTTGAAAATAAATATGTATTAGTATGTATTACAGGACCTTGAAAAAAATTCAGCTGAAAATACTTTACAATTAGTAGTTGGTAGTTGCAAGTTGAAATTATTAGCCATATTGTTAATTGCCTTTTATGGGAAAAAAATTAAATGTCAAATATCTCGAGAACTACTGAGTTTTGGTATAGAACATTTTTTGGAAATTTTAATTAGAATGAAGCTTAGAACAGTAAAAATATATCGTATTTACTTTTAGTTAACTACTTACCATTTTTTACACTGAAATATTCACCTCGCTAACTAACTATCTAATCAACTAATCTGATTTGCAGAACAAACTAGAATGACCCATTTCACAAAATCCAGACATATTTATATTAATTTTCATTTTTTGCGGCTTCCGACAGACGACTTTAAGCCTTTCTCGAATAAAATATGAAAACATTCCTCTATATTTACTATCCTTTTGTTTTTTACTTAGTTATAAGTTTTCCCAATATGAATTGCAGAAGATAAAAAGTCTTGCGGCAAATCGATGTAGGCAGTCGGAGATACTAATTTATTTAGATATTTTGAGATTTTAAAATACTATAAATAATGAAAATGAAAAAATTGAAGACAAGCTTTATTTATACAAATACATTAAAAAAGAAAAATAATTTCTTTCATTGTTTGATGTAGGTTATTATTATATCCTAAAACGTATTTCGATCGGCACACACCAAGACCATAGACGCTACTGGTTTTTAATCTTTCAGAGCTATTAGAACACAAATATAACGCGTGATTCATGACCTCCCATCTAGAGACACACCTGCCAGCATTATGTTCGACTTCAATGGTCCAGACGAATCGGTTGTACAACTGACAGCCCTCACTCGAGTCCACGTTGACTATCGGCTCTTTGAACTACCGTATGCCGACGGAAAATGTTTACGAGTATTCAGATTATTTTTCGTTCCGTTTCTTGGCATATACGCTCGTGTTAGCGAAGTGAGTTTTTATTTGCTCCCTATGGAAACATCTTCTGCAATTGATATTGGATGGACTATATCACCTAACGATGACAATTTTTTCCATTTTTACAAATTTTAAATAATGTAGCGTCGCCAAACCGTTGGTACATTCTACCATAGTCATTCTTTCCGAACAACAACCGCGATCTATACGTCAGGTAAGCACTACCCTCATATATGGAGGAAAGCAGTGGGTAGGTATTTTCTTGTCTCAAAACTACCTGATCATCAATGATTACAGGGTGTTATGTAAGTACGTGGCCAAACTTGAAGGCGCGATTCTTTGAGAAATTTCCCAAGAGAGAAGTTCATATGAACATAGGTCCGGTAATGCTTCGTTTTCAAGCTACAGGGTGTCAACATTTTCAAAGAAAAACGTTTTTTCCTAAATATCTTAATAATACTCAAGCCGATTTTGTTAAAATTTGGCAGTGTTATTTGGAGTAGTAATTGGCTGATTGAGCCCTAACTATATTAGGAATATCATGTCCAGTGGCGTCCCAAGAAGCACTTTAACCAATATTTTCGTCAAAAAAAATGTGCGCCACTGATTTTTTTGCAATTTTTGTAGTGGTTTCGCATTAAACTACAACTTTTTTCACATACATTTTTTCGTATCTTGCTTTGTTTTTGGGAAAAAAAATAAAAATCACTTTATTGTTATGTAGTAACGCCGGAAATTAAAAAAAAACATGAAACAAGAAGAACCATTTATTAAAACCACATTTAAACAGATGGTACGCAATTTTTTTCAGTAAAAAACATTTAACAATAAGTAACACAAATCGATAGTTGCTCAAAATGTCCTCCTCCAACTTCAATGCAAGCATTACCTCGTCCTAAGATCGATTGCCGAACACGTTGAAATATTTCTGGCCTATGTCTTATCTGATCACATGAATCCCGTATCCGTTGGATCAATCCTTCTTCAGTGTTGACTGGAGTTTTATAAACGAGGGAGTTTAAATGTCCCCAAAGGAAGAAATCTAAGGGTTTTGAAACCGGTGACCTAGGTGGCCATGACTGTGGACCTGCGCGACCGATCCAGTTTTCTCTATAAGTTGCATCCAGAAATTGACGTGCTACTATGCTGAAGTGAGGGGGGGCCCCATCGTGCATGAACCACATTGCTCCTCTTACAGCCAGTGGGACATTTTCTAATAGAATAGGTAACACAAACTCAAAAAAATTACGATACTCTCGACCATTTAATCTCGGGGGTAAAAAATTAGGTCCAATGAGATAATCACCCTCCCTATAGAAACAGCTTCTGCAATTGATATTGGATGGACTATACCGCTAAGCCACCTGTGATACTCGGACTTTTTAAGTTAGCCGCTAGATGCTATCGCTAATAGCAAAAGAGTACCAAAAGATAATCACGCATTAAACGTCGACTCCAACGCGCGGCATTAGAGAGAAGAGGTCGTTAGTACGGTTTATCTAGCCGAATTGCCGCCCTTAGATTTTGCCGCCCGTAGCTTTTGCCTATATTCGCCACATAGTTGGCGCACCCCTGTTCTTACTCAACCTGAGAAAATACATAAATAATCCCAGGATTCTAAATTATATAAAAACTTACACATGCACCCTGAACTACATCATCAATCTTGCCAAAATTACCTAATTCGGAAACCTTATATCGAATTCTACAAACAAAGCAAAAACTTGGGAAGTAATCAGACATTCCACTAGAAAAACAAAGGAAATTCGCGAAAATCCATCAATCAATATAAATAATACAATAATCACAGATCCCTCAATTAACGCTGGAGTCATATTTCGTAAATGTGGGTAAAATTCCAGCACCAAAAGAAAGAAGTAACACATCCTGTACAGATACCAGTACAAATAAAAGGAAATCTCCAATATCCAATGAAATAATCTATTGCCTATGCTGGTGGAGCTCTTTTGAAATGTTCATACGTGTATAGTTCAACCATTTTCAATTGCAGAAGCTGTTTCTATGACGAAAAAATCAAAAACTCACTTCGCTACCACGAGAGTATATTATGCGGAGTAACGCAACGAAAAATAATGTGTATGTCCATCCAATATTAATTGCAGAAGCTGTTTCTATAGGGAGCAAATAAAAACTCACTTCGCTAACACGAGCGTATATGCGAAGAAACGGATCGAAAAATAATCTGTACTACTTGTATACAGTCTCCGTCGGCACAAAGAGCCCGCTGGTCAACGTGGACTTGAGTGACCGCTGTCTGTTCTACAACCCATTCGTCTGGGCCAATCAAGTCGGACATTAATGCTTGCAGGTGTGTCTATACGATGGGAGGTCATAAATCACGAGTTATATTTGTGTTTTAATAGCTCTGAAAGATTAAAAACCAGTAGCGTCTGTGGTCTTGGTGTGTGCCGATCGAAATACGTTTTGGGATATCTGTTACTCACAGAATAACCTACATCAAACAATGAAAGAAATTATTTTTATTTCTTAATGTATTTGTATGAATAAAAGATTGTCTTTAATTTTTTTCATTTTTCATTATTTATGAAGTATTTTTTAAATCTTAAAATATCTAAATAAAATTAGTTATCTCCGCCACTGCTGCTCACAGGATTTCGCCGCAAGACTTTTTTATGCTTCTGCAATTGATATTGGGAAAACTATACTAGTCGTAAACATTCTCCGTCGGCGAACGGTAGATCAGAAGAAGATCAAAAGAGCTGATAGTCAACGTGGGTTTGAGTGGCAGCTGTTTGAGTGACCGCAAGCCAATGATAATGCTTGTAGTTGAGACTAATAAATCACCAGTTTCAGGAGGTCCGAGTAAAAGGAAGCCAGTAGCGTCTCTGGTCTGGGTTCGAAATGAGTTTTAAAATGTTCTATAGTTGTGATGTGTTTTGTTGGAAAATAGGCCTTTTTTCGACCATGGAAAAATGAATTTATCATGTTCCGATTGCCTATCAATACATACTTTCTCATTTATGGCATATTTAATAGAATTTGTTATCTCCGACTCTGCTGCCAGAAGGATTGCGCCCCAAGACTAGAAAACTTGTTTTTTATGCTTCTGCAGTTGATGATCGATGAACTACAACTAAACGTATCATTCAGTGCCGGATTTAGGAAGGGGCTATGGGACTAATAGCCCCGGCGGTAATCTTCAAGAGGCGGCAAAGAGCAAAGAAAAAGCAAGCAGCAATCTTCAAGCAAACGCGCAAATCGCGACCGCGGCGACCGCCGCATCAAAAAGACACTGTTTTGTGAAAATTATATTCAGTTCGATCTCGAGCGGCAGCGGTGCCTTGAATGCATCAATACAGGCGGCTGGCGGCTGCGGTATAATACTTTTCTTTGAATAAGAAGAAAAAAAAGCCGCAAACTGCATTCTATCCATTTCGTCTAACTCGATAACACAATAACTGGAAACAAAACCAATATAGTTCATCCATTATCAATTGCAGAAGTTTTCCAGTCTTGCGGCGAAATCCTTCGAGCAGCACAGGCGGAGATAACTAATTTTATTTACATATTTAAATATTTGAAAAATACGTTAAAATAAAAAATATGCCGTAAACGAGGAAGTATGTAATAGACAATCGGATCATCATAATTCCATTTTTCCATGGTCGAACAAAAGCCATATTTTCCATCAAAACACTACACAGCTATAGAATATTTTAAAACCTATTTCGATCTCTGACCAGAGACGCTACTGGATTTCATTCACTCAGACCACCGGAAACACGTATATAACTGGTGATTTATTAGTCTCAACGTATAGACACACCTACAACCATTATCATTGGCTTGCGGTTACTCAAACCCACGTTTACTATCTGCTCTTCAGATCTTCTTTTGATGTTCGGTTCGCCGATGGAGAATGTTAACGAGTAGTACACTTTATTTGTCGTTACGTTTCTTCGCATATACGCTCGTTTTAGCGAAGTGAGTTTCTGATTTGCTCCCTATAGAAACAGCTTCATTGAAAATGGTTAAACTATAACCAGTGTTCAGTAGTCAATAGATAGTCGTTGGCGACTATTGAGATTCGAATTTTATGAGTTATCTACGTTGAAAATTAGTGAAAATAAGGTGGTGCAATATGGAAACGACAGAAGATAAATAAACAGAAGAAGTTGAATGAAGTTATCGAGAAATGGCCTAACATTATTCATCAAGCTCGATACTGATAAAAATTACCATCAAATCAACGCAATGGAAGACCTAGCTAAGATCTGATTATTTTTCTAGTTTTTATATACAAATACACTAGCCGTTGTTTCAATTTTTTCTCGGTGAATATGTATCTTATTTCTTTTGTATTCATTATATTTTTTGCAATTATCTTCATTATGGAGAAAATCATTCCATTCACGTATATTGAAAATAAAAGTTTTTTGCACATAATTAATAATAACTTTATAACCAGCAGTAATGCGTGCAGTTGAGTCTCACCCAAATAGGTTTATACTTGGTATTTCACCTGCCATTATCGCTGTTTTTTTAGAACAGTTTTCTCTATTATTTTTTATTTTATTGTGTTTTATTTTATTGTCATTATTGGTAGCTTGATATTTTTTAGGGAATTATCTTGTTAACATGACACCTGCATTTCTACGGGTGGGTAGTTTGAATGTTAGATCATTGTTGCCATCACTGCAAGAAATCAAATTATTAGCTTCGGTACGATTTCGACGTTTTCTCATATGTGAATCATGGCTCACAAATAATATAAGTGATGATATGATTTATATTGAAGGATATAAACTATATAGACTTGATCGTGGCACCAGAGGTGGCGCGTATGTATTTTTATTAGGGTTTTTCTGTAGTGAAAGAATCAAATATACAAGGCATCTGTTGTGAACAGTTATGGATCAAGGTAATAATACAAAAACAAAAATAGCTCTTGGGTAATATATAAACCCCAGCTCAGGATGACGTTTCTTTTATTGACGAGTTTGAAGACACATTGAGTGTAATTTATCCCTCGGTGGATAGAATTATTTGTGGAGGAGACTTAAATATCAACTTCACTGATATGATAATGCCACTGTTGAAAAAATATTATCAGTTATGCAATGTTTCGGATTGAGCCAAGTTATAGAGAGCCACACAAGAATAACTGAAACCACATCCTCACTTTTAGATGTAGTGGTAACTGAAAAGATTGGGTGATAGAAAGGGTGTCGTTGATGTGATTGGGGTTACTGATCACATGTTGGTTCATTGTAAAATAAATATTATAACTGGCGAAAAAAATTCAAATTTCATACCTATAGAAACTTTAAATATCTGTACGAAAATGATTTCCAGAAGAGACTTATATAACATACCTTTTTTAATATTTATGATCAAGAGGGAGTTGATGAGAAAATTTCATTCCTGGTTAATTGTTTAATGAACCTTTTTGATAGACATGCACCATTAACATCATCAAGGATAACTTAAAGCCTGCGCCCTGGCTGACAGGGACTCTGAAAGAAATGATGGAAATAAGGGACAAAGCTTTAAACAGATATAAGAAATCAAAATCATTAGCTCATTTTCAGTTATACAAAGACATGCGAAATTACACAAATCAGGCAGTCAAGAGAGAAAAAAGAGCTTATTTCGCTTCTGAATTCAGTAAGAATTATAAGAAAAATTTTCGGAAAACGTTAAAATCTAATAATTTTTTACCCGATAAAAACGTGATATTCAGACAATTTGAAAAATCCAAATGAGCTCAACAATTTCTTCATTAATTCTATTCCTTTTCAGGAGCCGCCGTAGAACTCATTTCCTTTTATGGGAAAATAAGCTGATAGACCATGATTTCAAATTCCATGAAGTAAATGATATGTTCATATTCACAACTATTTCTAATATTAAATCAAATGCAATGGGTAGTGATTTTTTGAACATAAAACTAATTAAAATGTGCTGTCCACATATTATTCCATACATAACACATATTATCAACTTTGCCTCTTGAATGAGATTTTCCATCTGTATGGAAGAGGGCGCTTGTGAAGGTGTTGCCTAAAAAACGAAACCATTAAGTTACAAAGATCTACGTGCTATAAGCATATTACCAACCTTATCTAAGCTACTTGAAAGAGCCATTGAGGAACAGCTGAAAAAACATATTAACCATTTCTCCATACTTCCGAATACCCAATCTGGATTTCGTGAAGGTTACAGCTGCACAACTGCCCTGTTGCATATAGTTGATGATATTATAAGATCCAGTACTTGGGCGAAAACACTATACTAGTTCTTCTAGACTTCAGTAGAGCCTTCGATACAATCAATTACAATTTAATGTTGTCAATATTGGGTTACATTGGAATATCTAACAGTGCAGTATCTTTAATCAGATCATTTCTCAATGACCGTCAACAAATTGTCTCTATTGACGGAAATCACTCGCAATATTTAAATCTACGCTGTGGAGTACCCCAAGGTTCCATTTTGGGACCCTTGCTATTCGCCATTTATACTTCGCAGCTAATGAAATGCCTTCAGTTTTGTAATATCCATCTGTATGCAGACGATACACAGTTGTACTATAGTTTTTCCTCGGACATGGTGGATGATGCTTGTAGTAGAATAAATAGTGATTTGAACTCATTTGTGGAGAAGGGCCCCTGATCATTGTCTGATGATAAACAATAGTAAATCTAAAGTCATCGTTTTGGTCCCAAGCATACAAGGAATACTGTTCGATTCCACACTAATATAAAGATAAATGATGAGCAACTGGAGGTAGTACATGAAGCAAGAGCTTAGGGGTAATTTTAGATGAAGACTTGAGATTTGAAAAGCATGTAGCTCAAATTGTCAATCGTGCATATTATTCACTTAAAGTTATTTATGGCAACAAGTATTTTTTTACCACCTAAAGTGGAGTCAACATTATGTGAAGCCTTGGTCCTATCTGTTTTCAATTATGCTGATGTATTGTATGGCCCATGTTTCAGTTCAAACAAAAAATCCAAAAGGTTCAGAACTCGTGCCTACGATTTATTTTTGGTATCCGAAGAGAGAATATTTCACAAATTGAAGCTATTGGATGGTTAGACATGGAAAATAGGAGAAAACTACATGCTGCCCTTTATTCCACAAAATAATCATGGAAAAAACCCTCCTTACCTACATGAAAAGATTTCTTTTTAGAACTGACGTGCATAATATTAATATAAGGCACAAAGGCCGACTTACCCTCAATATTTCGTTTGGAGATTTTTTAGGAGATGTTTGACGTACCAGATATATGCATTGTATAGCGGCATTCCTGATTCAATCAAACAGAAAAATCTTTATCAGTTCAAAAATGATTTCACTGAATTTCTTTTGCGGTAACTGATTCTGACATTCAAACCACCTATCTCATCTCATCCCTATGTTAAGATCACCCCGAATCATAACTATGGCGATTATATTGTTTATTTTTTTTAATTTACTTACCAATTGGAAATGAATGATTACCTTTATATTCCTAAGAGTAGCATTGAGCGATATGTTCGAGGTTGAGTGGAAGAGCAATTTCCATGGTGATTCGTCACTATTTTCTTCAAAGTTAAATATGCTATATATTTTTATTTTTATTCTAATGACTTTACCGTTAAAAAGGAAAAATAATAAAGACGATATTATTATTATTATTATTTTTTATTATTATTATTATTAATACTAATTGGAGGCGGCATCATAAGAATTAGCCCCTGCCGTAAGTGAGTGTAAATCCGGCAGTGGTGTTATTTCCTAACGGCTAAGCAGCTGTGGCAGAATATTTAACGAGTTGCCAAAACAATTTAAAAGGTAAAGAAGCTAAATTGCATTATTTCGAATAACAATAAATCATTATTGTTCAATTATTATATTTTCCAGGACGGCCCTCTAGTCCATTGAAATGTTACATAAGCTTTGCATTTTTAGAGGACGCAATTTTATTTTTGGGACATGTGGAGGGGTCAATAGAAGCTAACCTCAAGTTTGTGGGGTCGCCACCCTTGTCCCCGCCGCCATCTTGGAAAAGGGGTGAAAACACTTTTTCGCGATATCTCGGAAACTATGCGTCTTACAAATTTGTAGAATCATCATTTGTAGCAAATTGTTTTGCCTACAAATATGTTCATATAACTTTTCCCCTCAATCAAAATTAAAGAAGTTATAAGCAAAAAGTGAGAAAATTTCTGTAAATTTTTTTTTTGCTCTATAACTTTTATCATTTACAAAAAATTTTCTCATACAATCTTGTAGATGATCTTTTTGAGAAAAATGTTTCCCTATAATTTTCTTCAATTTCATTCATTTAGAACGCTGTTACAGCGCTCCAAAGTTGACCGGGTTCGTCAATGCTCATGAGAATCCGGTCGAAAGCAAAATGTTTAACTTATTTTTTATTTTTTTTCATTGTAAATATATTCTTACAAAATTTTTGTTAAATTCGAACAACTTTACTTAATCATTCCTAACTCTTTTCCCCGCCACCTATGAGGTAGAGTCTGTGAGCGCGTTTTTTTTAACGTGGTATCCCCAGTAGGCCTACTCCACGGACATCTTGCTTATAAGGTAATCCTCGTCATCTAATATTTTTATTCACTCATTTGCTACTCTAATCGACTTTTTTTCGATGGTCCAGGCTGTGGCTCAGAATCAAAATCAACGTCAAATGTGAAAGTGTGAGGAATGACAGGAGTTAAAATTGGAGTCATAGTTGGAAGTTCATCTTCAAATTCATTTTCTTCCATTAACTTTGATATTTCCATAATGTTGCTGCATGTTTCGCCAGAACAATGGAGGCATACTGTAGAGCATTTCAGGCCTGCTTTTCTGCAGCCACACATGCTTCCACAGTTTCCTTTGCATCTGCAGAAAATTAATTTCATGAGATCGGGGGGTGCTGGAGGCTTGGAAGCTTGTATTGGCATCCAAATGTTTGCATGCTTCTTCCAGCCCCAATCTTCAGGATTTTGATATCTTCCGAGCCACGACTGGACCTGGTGATATACTCGGAGACTGAAAACGAGCAGCATATTGTGTTGGAGGCAACGATGATAAATTAAATGAATTTTCAGTCACTGTCTTGGCAAATCGTTTGTATCGCAAGCCGTCTAGTGAGTCGTCTTTATTACCGCCGTATAAAGCTATGAAAAAACGTTCGCCAACAAGAGTGAGCAAAGTTGGATCGACTTTCTCACTCAGGAATAGCGCGGTACCACCAGCTAATTCAGGATGTTTCTCCATTATTTTTATAAATTTCAATTTTCCCATATTATAGGCTGCTGATGTTGTATCACATCCTGAAAAAGCATGAAGAAACAGCAAATTCTGTGTTATGAGATCTCCATACATAAAACATGAAGGGCTATATAACTGAGCGGATGTGCGCCCTTTTGAAGGTTTTGATTAATAAATGTTAGGCTGTCTTGTACCTAATGCCTTGAGCAATACAAGAATGTCAATGTCCTCTGCCACAATAATAACAGTAAGCGCAGCAGAGACGATGATTGAATCTGCAACTGATTCAGCTTGGTTGACAGAAAAACCAACCTCTGAAAGAGCAGTTTTGACAAGATCTATCAAGTTTGATTTGTTTTTTTCATTACCAAGAAATTTTTCTTGAGATTTTGTTAGTACGGTACTCTTATCAAACTTAATTTCAGTACATTGGTGTTTTTTCGTGCGACGCATACGTTCCCATGACTTTGTTCCTGCTATATCAGGATTTTCGGAGTAACAATCAAATATTATTGTTGCAGATAGTCCATAATGTTCTTGCACATACCGGACATACTTCTCAAGGATGTTGTTTAATGACGAATTCCGATCCCAAATCACTTTATGCAATAGAAAACCACCATCGATAACAAAATGACTTCTGTGAATGTTTTCAAAGGATTCGTCCAGTGGTGTAAAAACATTAAACAAAGACGACTTAGTACCTTTCCTCATGCCATCCTCAGCGAATAATGCCAATGGAAAAGGTGCTAATTCATACGCCATATATTGTTTAATATCGCCAAAAAAGAACATTTTTACAAAAAAAATCTCACTTTTTTGCTTATAACTTCTTTAATTTTTAATTTAGGGCAAAAAGTTATATAAACATATTTGTAGGCAAAACAATTTGCTACAAATTATGATTCCACAAATTTGTAAGACGCATAGTTTCCGAGATATCGCGAAAAAAGCGTTTTCACCCCTTTTTCCAAGATGGCGGCCGGGGGACAAGGGTGGCGACCCCACAAACTTGAGGTTAAGCTTCTATTGGGATGTATAAAAAATAAAATTGCGTCCTCTAAAAAATGCAATATTCGGTCCTTAAATTGTAACATTTCAATGGACTACTCGTATTTTCATTCCAGAATGAAAGTTGTAATCCATCATTATGATCGATACCCAAATTATTTTGCGTACCCTCGATAATTTTCTAATCGAAATCGTGACAACATGAAAATTCAGGCTGGTTCAACGATCCATAACGTGTTCAGAATTGATGGCCCCTAATATAATACGAGACGGTGCAAACCCAACGTCTTCTTTTAAACATTTTTCTCAATATATCCGTTGAGCGATTTATCTTAAGAGACGCTACTTCTTTGACAAAGTGAAGGCATGACAACATGAACGTTTCATCAATCAATCCTCATTGGCATTAACTGAAGTTCTTAGTGCGACTCAACAGTTTGAAATGAAAAATGTCTCTTAAAAACTACCAGGTTCTACGGAATGCACAGGAGTACAGTATGTTTATTTCACTTGTCGGAAAATGTTGGCAAGCACATCTGGATATCATCTGAAGACTTCAGTGACTTCTTTGGCAATATAGCAGAAAATATCATTTCCTCCCTGCCAGACTCAGAAAATGTTCCTGTCAATTTTCTCAATGGTACACTAAAATCATGTGAATCCTTATTTCATACACCCGTTAGACCACTAGAAGTGCGAGAGGCTATCAAAATTCTGAAAAATTCAAACTATTATGAGCTGCATAGCTACATAATCAAAGCAGTCGTTGAGGAAATCATTGAACCAGTAACCAACCTATTCAATTTATGTTTCACGTCCGGTATATTTCCCGAATGCCTCAAAATTTCCAAGATAATCCCGATTTTCAAAAAAGGAGACTCAAAATTGGTCGACAATCACCGGCCAATCTCAATTGTCCTAATACTGGGCAAAATCCTCGAAATTCTCCTAAAAAATAGACTCGCCGCCTATTGTCCGGCTAAACAACTACTGGACGATGCACAATTTGGTTTTCTCTCTGGAACTTCTACAATTGACGCTCTATTGAAGGTGGTCAGAGGCATAGTGGATGGCTTTGAGAGAAAGGAACATGTTGCTATCACTCTGTGCGACCTCTCCAAGGCTTTTCTTTGACTGTGTCTCCCATGACATTCTTCTAGGAAAAATGGATTTTTATGGTGTTAGTAGAGTTGCCCTCGGAATATTTTAAAGGTATCTTTGCGAGAGGAAGCAAGTTGTCTCTGAAAATAATCACTTGTCATCATCAGTGACAGTAAGATAGGGTGTACCCCAAGGTTCAGTACTTGGCCCTCTCTTTTTCCTTATTTATGTGAATGATTTGAACTTCTTTATGCAACCTCCAAAATGTATACAATACGCTGACTTCATTGACATTGTAGCGTTTGGATTTACCTAGAGTAGTGTTAGCACGTTTCTGCTATCTTCGCCAATCCCAATGTCCACCGGACAAAATAATATTTGATTTTAGATCTTGTTGGATGTGTACACTCCCACAGGAGTCCCATATAAAATGATAATGAGAATTCTCATTAATTCACTAAGTACAGTCACTGGATGTGGGGTGATACATTTTCAGTTCACTTGTTCTGTTAGAACGCCATAAGGAAGTATCTTTCTACAAGTGTTTGTCTGCTGACACATGTATAAAGTATTTTCTTTGCTTTTAAAGCGGTTTCAACTACTGAAACGTTGTATTTCCTTTTAACTAAGAAATTTCACCATTGCGTTGGTTCAAACTCGTCGATAGATGGCGACCATGTAGAAGATCGCCAATTGCAGGAATGTCAAAAGATAGTTCGTGCGATTGCGCTCGAGGGTTCGTTTCGGGAGGAGATGCCAATTGTCAAGAGTTTGATAATCTTTGGTTTTGCTTCGGGAATACATCGAGGACGTTTTTGATATTTCCACGATTGTCATCGTCCCTCAGTGTGGGGTAAGTTTAGGGACATTCATTCATTTGGAAGAGACTTAACTTTCTTTCTTTCTTTCTTTGTTTCAATATGGTTTTTGGATGGAGTCCATTTTCGTTTTTTATGGACTAGGTCACGAACAGCCTTGTGATTCGAAATGTTGGAATGGACGTTGTAGTTTACAAGTTCTACATTGTAGTTTTCATAGCATAGTAGCTCACTGGGAATTAGCATCTCGATTTCGTTGGAAGAATCATTCATGGGCTTTTCAAGGATTCAGGTTTACGGGGACCTTATGATGACGTCGTAGTTTGCCATGCCAGCATTGTAGTTTGGATGTCTAACCTCCGAAGAAATGGTTGGTGCACACTTTCAATTTTCACCAAGATACGAGGGGTATGCAGAAATTTCATCAGTACACAGCTCAGCAGTCCTAGTGCTGATCAAACTGAACAGCGTAGAACACATCGTGGGAGTGGTACTATCGCACCATAGATTCAGGCCTGTTAACCATTTATTTTTATTTCTTCATCATATTATTTATCTGCATTTTCTCTGAATATTACACATTTTATGTAAGGCGGCGCACGTACAGTAATGAACGTTAGCTATCTACCAGTCAAATATCTCAGTTAGCAACAGGTATCTACTTGATGAACCATTTGTTTTCAATTTGTGCATTATACAGGGTCATGAATCTGCACAGTCCATTTTCACCATGTATGTTTGTATATCATTTGTACATATTTGAGTTTCAACATATGGGGTTTAAGTAAGGTATTGTTTTACTTCAAGGGAGTCTCAACGTTGGTAATTGCTGTATGCAAATGGTTGAAAATTTATGTTTTATATTTGCAAATATTCAATAATTTCAGCTATATTTACTATCCTTGTTTTCTAGAGTCAGACAAGGCTTTGAACTCAGTAGTATTTGTATTATTGGCTTGAGTGGCGTCCAAATTAACTTCTTTTTGGTAAGATACTGACTGAACGGATTTAGCCCCGACCGCGTGACTCACCGACTACCATAGCTAACGGGAACGTAACATTTCTCCCACAGGGTAGTGAAAATGGTTACAATATCAAGAAACATAGACGTCAGACAGTTGACTCAAGAATCCACGGTAGCTGAAGATAAGGCCTCCACCTGGTTCCTAATAAACAAACTCAAAATCAATTGAGATAAAAATCATTATATAACTTTTTCTTCAAATGTACATAACTCAGATAACTCAGATAACTCCAGTATTAAATTATGAAGATCTCAGAGGCGAACTATCCAGAAGTTTATTTGCTTTCAGACAACTTCGTAACATCATGAGCACAGATAAAGACCTATTTTGCCCTACTTCACGCCAAATTGGAATATGGCCTAATTTTGTGGGGTAACTCGTCTCACGCTATAAAAATTCTCATCCTTCAGAAAAAAGCATTGGGAATAATATGCAACGCTGGGTTTAGAGATAGCTGTAAGCCTTTATTCATAAGAAATAGAGTGATGCCTCTTCCATCTTCATAATCACATACCAGAAGCGTTAAAAAATCTTCAGCTATAATGTTTCAAAAAAGAACTCTGAACCTTTTTATTGCGGTTCTGTTTCTATAGTGTTGAATAATTCATGAGAACACCTGTTTCTGTATTTAATTTTTTCATAAATATATTCTAAGAGGATGATTTTATTGTGAATTCGTTTTTTTACCATGTGATTTTTCTTATAATTCATTGTAGTTTGTATTTAAATTCTGTCATCTCGTCGGAAAATATACTTGCCGACTATATGTTTTTGTGACTTTTAGATATTTTTTTCTTAGACCACACCTTTTAGCCATAAGTCTTCATTTCATTCTTTTGTTCTTTTTTCTTCTGACTTGCAGCAAACAATTATAATTGTTTACGTTGTTTAAATAAATCTATATATCTATCGATATGAACAAATATAATCATACCTGAAAGCTATAGAGCCCATTTACAGGTCACTGTCTGATCTATCCATTTTTTCAACCGACGAATCCAAAAAGGAGGAGGTTCTCTATTCGACGCGTATGTTTAATTTTGTTTATCATTTTTTTTATGTATGATCACGCATAACTTTTCACTGAGGCGTCCGATTCCAATAATTCTTTCTTCAGTGGATAGGGTTTACTTCAAAATTGGTCCCATTTGAATTTGAAAGATAGAATCCACCCCTAAGGGTAGCAAAATGAAGGATATTGATCACTCATCCTCTGAATTCTGGTCCGTTAACCGATTCTATCAGGCATAACTTTGTACTGGGATCTTCGATTTGGATGTTTTTTTTTTATAGGGTTAACCTCATAGTTGCTCAAATTTGGATTTCGAATGGAATTATCCACTCTTACGGGTAGAAAAATAGGGGATAATTGATTTTTCACTTGTGAACATTGGCACACATATGTAGTTGACAATGACAGATCGCTAGTGTAATTATCACAATATCATTATATTCTATGAGAGAGTAGATAATCATATTATTTAACTGGTAATAGTTGAAGTAAGGTGGGTAAGTAAGTATTTTGGGAGTAATAAAAAAAACAAGCAGTTAGTAATTAGTAGATTTCAGCCACAAAAAATTGAAAAATAAAAACTTTTTAACAGAAAATTAAATCGACGAAATACGGAACTGAAAAGTAAAAAATAAAATAAACCTTCTTAGTCTCAATAACTGAGCTCCTAAACTAATGTAAGTAACTAATTTTGAGTCGGGGCCAAACGAAGATCATTAAATTACTTCAAAAAAATTATCAGAATGTCACCGCCCAACTCGATGCCATCATTTTACGCCTTCATTCATTTGTTTGTTTGTTTGTTTGGCGCCGACTCAAAATTAGTTACTTACATTAGTTTAGGAGCTCAGTTATTGACACTAAGAAGGTTTATTTTATTTTTTACTTTTCAGTTCCGTATTTCGTCGGTTTAATTTTTTGTTAAAAAGTTTTTTGAGGTGATACTTCAGAGAACAATTTCTTGTGAGCAGACCTGTTACCAGAAAAAATTACTTGTCCTGCAGCTTTTTTCGTTGGATTTCCAAGCATTCAAATGTCAAGTTTACTTCGACAAAAAAACCTCTCGTGTAATTATAAGTGATAAATTGTCAGTAGGTGTTTATTAAATACATGCGCCACTTTCAAAATGACACACGATCACACACATGTAAAACTTTTCTATGAATATTCATGCACAAATTATGAGAGAGTCAAATCATTCTCGGCAGATGCCACTTTTCAAGATACGGTAATTGCCAACAGGGTATGAAATCTGTGCATAACAATAAGGCTTAAGAGTTCGAGTTGGCAGAATCTCCTCTAGTTCCAAAGTTCCAAGTTAGTTGAATTGGGATTTCCACTGTTGTAGGACGAAGTTATTCCTGGGATGGAATAGGGGTTGAGGCGTTTTTTCATGGTAAATATTAAGTTACATCACCCTAGCACTCCGAATATGGGGAAAACACTTTTTTTACGTGTTTTTGCCTCCTGAACACGAATCCGGAAGAAAAATGCGGCGGTCTCATACCGTTTCAGAGTTATATAGGTTTTTCAACTGAAACTAACCTCAAATTCAAGCACCGTTTTCTCGCACAAAAATCACTCAAAATGCCTCCTTCTTATAACCAGCATAAACAATACACCCTCAATCACTTATTTTCGGCACAAATTTGCACAAAATATCGACGTTTTTATCGAAAAAATCATATTTCTTACACCATTGCATATGAACAATTTTCCTTCATTTGACAGGAGAAGTTTAGTAACTCTGCCTGATTTTTTTCATGTTGGCAATAAGCACCGCCAACTTTTCGATTTCAAATGTGAGCAAAAGTTTCTCCTTCATTTATGTATGAAATTGTTGATAGGCACCATTTTGCATAAAAATATGGATTTAAAAATGGACTAAAAAAAGCATATGAAGCAGATTATAAACCAAGTGAGATATTTGAGAATGAAAATAAATTATTTTTTTAATAACTAAATGTAATTTTTCCAGATGATTATTTATGGTTAATCCAAGATATTATTGGTAATGTGGAACTGTGGCCTGATTTTATTTTATCCACTTTGAATTCACCAACCTTCAAGTATGTCGAAAGAGTTAGAATATGCTCTTTTTTCTATTTAAATGGCATACGAGATCATATGTATCTCTATAGATTTTTAGTTAGAGTCAAAGGTATGGCGATTATGGATCCATATTTCCATACTATAAGAGATTTATACCGATATTGGAATCATGATGAAAGTGGAAGTGAAACAAGAACACGTTATTTTAGTAAATGCCTTATTCATGGAATATATGAAGATTTAAACGGAATGCCAAGAAATATTTCTGTTACAAATATATTGCTCTGATACAAAACAAACATGTTTTTCTTATGAACTGGGAATATTTATGGAAACAATTTAAAAAAATTTTTTTAAGGGAATTGGAAAAATCAAAATGCACAGGAAAACACAAATTTAATTATTGACATATCGATGACTTCTCTAGTGGTACATATTCTTCGTGGTGGAGAGAAATTGCTCAATCCGTTGACCAGGTCTATTGTTTCGTTTGAAAATATACTCCGAAAGATAGCCCAAAAAGTGTTCCTTCTTGCGGCCATATTTCGGAGTATTGTCTCTAACATCTCTCCACATCCTCTCAACGGATTGAGTATTGGCACCTACAAAATAAAATTCAAATAATATAATTCACTCATTTAATAAAAAAATACTAACCAGAATCGGGATCGACAAAATTATAAGTATGATTAACTGTCAGATGCTGGAAGCCTTCTTCTCCTAAGCTGTCCTAGGCTCTCCAGCAATCTGACATAATCGTCGTCCCTGGCTCTATCCACTTTTTGATGAGATCGACGAGGGTCCGAGCAGTTCTATTCGGTACAGGCTCCAAAAATACTCTTCGAGAACCTCGTTCGATCCCACCAAAAACCCATTGGCCTTCAACTACCCTCCCGCGGTTGTATTTTCTCTTACCAAACTTGGCTTCATCAATCTCCACAATCTTCCCAATTCCACCAAGTTTGGTTTGATTGTTTTCGACCCAATTCATGCAAACCTATAAATATATTTATAAGAAGATTTATAGTGGTTAATTTTCAATATATAATACATACCTCTCTACAATAATTATTCCAGTCAATAATTGTAGGTATTGACAAATGCAGTTCCCTTTGCATGAATTGGACCCGGGGTGGGGTAGCTCAAGAAAATACCCAATGATTAGAGCCATCTTCTGAATGCCAAACCTCCCACGAAGAATGTACCACATTTTGCTGATTTCGTAAATGTGCATCTCAATCTGATGTCCTTCTTTTTGGCCTTTTCAGAACGGTTGTTCTTTACATCGATATGTCAAAATTCTCTATTCAAGTTGCATTCTCCTGTGCATTTCGGACACTGAATTGTTTCCATAAATATTCCAATCTAATCAGAAATGCAACTAAGGCATTTCTGTTATGTACCAGAGCAATATATTCGGTCAATTTCATGATTATCAGATAATCTATATTTGTTTACAATCAAATGTAAAATTGTTGAAATGGTTAGAAAAAACAATTGCACACATAGATGAAGGAGAAACTTTTGCTCACATTTGAATTCGAAAAGTTGGCGGTGCTTATTGCCAACATGAAAAAATCAGGCAGAGTTACTAAACTTCCTGTCAAATGAAGGAAAATTGTTCATGATGCCAAGGTGCCGAAAATAAGTGATTAAGGGTGTATTGTTTATGCTGGTAATAAGAAGGAGGCATTTTGAGTGATTTTTGTGCGAGAAAACGGTGCTTGAATTTGAGGTTAGTTTCAGTTGAAAAACCTATATAACTCTGAAACGGTATGAGACCGCCGCATTTTTCTTCCGGATTCGTGTTCAGGAGGCAAAAACACGTAAGAAAAGTGTTTTCCCCATATTCGGAGTGCTAGGGTGATGTAACTTAATATTTACCTTTTTCATTATTTAGGCGAGGTTCTGATGATCATACATACAACGTGGGCCAATGTTTGCAACATACCGGGTGATTCTCTAAGGTGGCTCCCCACTATAACTTTTTTATTATTGAAGATAAAAGAAAGAAATTTGAGGGGTTGTGTATAATAGTTCAATTTAAATTTTTTGACATAATTTACTTGCTATGCCGTACTTCCGGTTTGACCGGATATGACCCCAACTTTCGATTTTCAAATGGGACATCCTATATATTTTTACTTATTTCGATCGAGAATGACATTCTAAATCCAACAACACCGCACTTGTCAATATTTGACAAATAAAGTCATTTTTATTCCAACTTTTATTTTTCGGTCTAGAATGCCATGGATCGTGTAAATCGCTTCATTCTTGATCAAGTAACATGGGAAAAATACGACTTTGGGGCTTATGACTTCACAGTCGTTTTAATAATTATTTGAAAGTTGCAAATTGGTCCATCAAGGTTCTAAATTTTCAAAATGACCTTCTCCTTGATCACGGCAAAGTTCAACTTTCTCAATTGTTGCGCGCACCACATTGATATATATATATATCTCTTCATTTAGTTGAAAAACTAATTCATTTACAATAGTACATACATTGTCACATTATAAATAAAATTAAATTAACATGAAAAAATACAAACAGCCTGATTAAAAATACATGAATACATTGTCACATTATAAATAAAATAAAATTAACATGAAAAAATACAAACAGCCTGATTAAACATACATACATATAGATAAAAAGTTACATAAAAAAGTCATACACAATAATATACTAATTTTTCATTAAGTAATCCTTCAATCGTCTTTTGAATGTATTTATCGAACCACTCTCTTTAATTTCTTGTGGGAGGTCATTAAAACAATCTACTCCTTTATAAAATAATGAATTATGTGTACTATTTTTTTTATATTTTTCAACCTTTATGTTGTTTCTGTTTCTTGTGTTATACTCATGATTAGCTATTCCGCAGTGATGTTCTGGAATTCCATCCTTACTTTATATTCCAGTTCTTCACGAGTAGCTGATGCTAAGTTATACAGCTGATTTTTAATTGTTCCCCAGAGACAAAAATCTAGCGGAGTGAGATCTGGTGATCTAGAATATGAAAAAGAAATAATACATTATGAAAAAATATGACAACTCAAGAATGTACCTCGCAGGCCACTGAATAGGTCCATAAGTGCCAATCCATCTTGTTGAACATAGATATATCAACTTGGTTAGCCAGTGGCAAATCTTCAATGGAATCATTAATTTGATTTATGAGGAGCTGTAGATATCTTTCCGCAGTAAGTTGTCCGTCGAAAATTATTGGCCCTAAAAGTTTTCCTCCGATAATACCCATCCAGCAATTGAAACCAAATCGCTCTTGAAAATTTCCTTCTCGCATCCGATGTAAATTTGTTTGAGCCAGTACCTTTCAATATTCCAATTGAACAGACCCAAGTTGATGAATCGAGTTTCATCTGAATAAATAATTTTAAATGGAAAACGTATATCTTCTCTGAATTCAGTCAAAAACCAGTGGCAATTAGTTAATTTTGGTTGTGGACATTATCGTTGAGATGTTGGTGTAGTTGGTACTTGAATGATCGATAATTATATTTGTAAAGAATTCTCCAAACGGACGAATAACTTATATCTCACTCAGAAACAATTTGGCGAATTGACGCCGCACAATTCACTTCAACATTGGCCAACACGTTTACTTCTTTTTCTTCACTGACAATGAAGCTATTTGCATTTTCTTCTGGTTCATTCCGCATTTTCCTTTCCAGTCTTGGAAAATAACGCCGAGTGGGATGGCGACGATTAGGGAATCTCTGAGCCTAAATTCGAGCTGCATCGTTTGCATTATTTTTTGCTTCTTCGTAAATTAGCAACATGTCAATTTTCTCGTTTCTAGTATAATTTTCCATATCAAATTATAAACTAAGCAACAAATATTTGTTTAGGTAGTCCTAGCAACAGCTTCAATTGTTTGTCACGGATAACTAGAATAACAGGACTCAGTATAAGTATACCGAATACGTATTATTTGTTATTAGGTATGATCGCTCCTTGCAATCATTCAGAAAAATAGTGAAAATAAAGTGAAAGTATGTGGTATCAAATTATTCGTGAGAAAATGATCTTTCACAGAAAGCCGACGAGCCACCCCCTTTATATTTGAAAAAATCAAGTGAACTGGAAAAATTCATATTTGCGACTTTTTAATAATTCTTAAAACGATTGTGAAGTCATAAGCCTCAAAGTCGTATTTTTCCCATGTTACTTGATCAAGAATGAAGCGATTTACACGATCCATGGCAAGAAGTTCACCCTGTATAGCGAAGTAACATACTTGGTAGAAAGTTTGCTCCGCAGTAAAGTGTGAAAAATTCGTGTTTTCCTGAACCAAACCAGTCTTGTACCGGCCTGGAACAGAAAACTAACCCACCTGCACCATATATATTGGACACGACGTTGAAAAACCTCCCTGAAGACAAAAAATCGGATGGAAATCTAATTGGAAATTGCGATCTGGCGAGCAAGGAATCAGTCCTTGCAGGATCGGTTCTCTGCCGAGGGCCGATCTCCTGGAGGTGCTGGGGGCATTGTTGTCTTCCCTAGGTGAAGATTTATTGAAAATACCAATAATAAGTTCACTAATTTCGGCGAAATCGAATGAAAAGTCAGAAGGTTCTGGTGATGTCCCTGCTACAAAAAGGCTCAGAAAGGAGCAATTTCCCGCCCTGCCGGCTACCAAAGATACGCAGAATCAACCCTCGACATCTTATCCCTATCGTAGAAGCTCTAGACCAGTAGCATATATCGACTCTAGTAGAAAAACTGCGATAAATGTTTCAACTTCAAATAGATTCCAAAGTTTGACAAATGTCACATCAGACAGTGACATGCACCAACCGGCGAAAAATGGTCCAGCGGCTGAACCCGAATCCGAGTGCGCCTCTTCTAGCGGAGGGACCAGCCAAGTTCAAAATTGTACAGAGAGTGCCGACGACGTGAATATGGATGATGCCAACGCGACAAATACTTCACCCACAGAGCAGACTCAGATACAATCAGAAGACAAAACGTCCCTCCTATCACAGTGAGAGATAAAAACAAGTGGGTCACTGTTAATTCTTTATTCAAAAGTAATAATATTAAATTGAACAAACTGTCAAAGAATGTATTTGACGGAATCAAGATTTTTCCGAACTCTCCTGAAGACTATAGAAAAATATCCAGTATTTTTAAAGATCAAGGTATTCCTTTTCACACCTATAGTCTACCTGATGATAAAAAATTGAGAGTAGTCTTCAGGGGAGTCCCCGAATTCTTAGATTGTAACGACATCCATAACGAGCTGATTGAGAGGGGGTTCGCCCCGGTCTCAGTGGTCCGTATGCGCAAACTGAATTCATCAAAACACCTCTGCCAATGGTATTAGTTCTCTTGGATAAAGAACAAAACATATCTTCCAAGTCACAGATATTTTGAACGTTCAAGTGACAGCTGAGCCACAGAGACCCAGGGCCTCTGTAGGCCAATGCCACCGCTGTCAGAGATTCGGCCACTGTCAGCTTAACTGCTGTGCCGTTCCCGCTTGTGTAAAGTGCGGTGAGAATCATATTACGAGGGAATGCCAAAAGTCTCGTGATGAACCGGCCAAGGTGCGAATTGTAGTGGGTCACACTGCAAATTATCGGGGATGTCCCAAATGTCTCGGCTAAGGCGCAGGGTAGACCCTGCTTCAAATCAGTACGAAAGAAGACATTTCCCGTAAATTTGGGAAAGACACAAGCGGGGTGTCATATGCGGCGGCTGCCCAGGGCGCCCCCCCTGCTCAATCAGCTCAAGTCACAAATAGCCCCAAAGACATTCTTTCCACTTTGGATCAAATGAGGATGCTGTTTGCACAGTTCGCAGAAGCTGCTGCAAAATTCTCAATCGGTTTTAATCCCAACTAATGGGTGAAAGGCAGCTTCCGAATTTCATCAAAGCGGTGAGTTGGAATTGTAACGGTCTTCTCCAGAACAGACTCGAGTTTATAGAGTTTCTTGTAGAGAACAACATTGATGTTGCTTTTCTGCAAGAGACTCGTCTTAATGGACAACCTGTTAGATTTCCTAACTACAAAATGCTTAGAAATGACCGAATTGGGCGTCCGGGTGGCGGTGTTGCCATTTTGGTGAAACGCTGTCATTCGCACGTGCAGCTCGGCATTTCCAATGATGATACCCATGGTATAGAATCAGTAGGTATTGTTTTCAACACGAGGAGTGGTCCTATTCGTTTAATCAGTGCCTATAACCCTCCGAACAATAGAATACTCCCTGAAGCACTCGATGTGCTTCTAATGGAAACAGATCAACCCGTTATTGTTGCAGGTGATCTGAACGCTAAGCACGAGCAGTGGAGCCGTGTTACCAATACGAATGGTAGGCGACTGTGGCAACACAGTGACAGGTATGAATACCAGGTGTTGGCTCCAGGTGAGCCGACGTTTTTTGGTGCCGGTAACGGTAGACCTGATGTGCTTGACATTGCCCTGGCCAGGAATATCCCTGAACTGGGACATGCACGTTCTCGCCGAGTTGAGCTCTGATCACAACCCGGTTATTTTGACGCTTGAGGTGATCCACCGCCCCAGACAGATCGTCTGTGTACGAGAGTAAACTGGGAGAAGTTCAGTTCAATCCTAGAGACTGCATATTGCGCTCCATGACAGAATGAATTCCCCACTTGAGTTGGATGAGGCCGTAGCGCGTTACGAACTCACCTATTAAACATGCCTTGATGGATTGCTCCCGCAGAGAACAAGCTCCCAAATACGATGATGAATTCCCGCAAAGGCTTATAAATCTAATACATGAAAGAAATAGGGCGAAAAGAGCCTTTCAAAGGAGTTTGTTACCTGCGGACAGAATCCGGGCTAATCAGTTGAATAGGGAGGTAAGAGAAAGTATAACGGAATTTAGGCATGAAAGATTTGGCAATATACTTCAAAATCTAGAAAACAACAATCAATTATGGAAGCTTAGTAAAATTTGAAGACTAAAAAGCCGATCTTCCCCTATTCACGGTGAGGGCGGAATGTGCTATGACTCTGAGTCTAAAGCTCGAGCATTTGCAGATTCGATGGAAAGGCAATTTAGGTTGAACGAGCATCCAGACGATGATCTGGATCGGGAATTTTGTTAGAAGATAGGGTTCGTCGCACCTTGAGAGAGCCAAATCGGGATGACATTCGTCCGGCTTCGCTGGATGAACTTAAGGCGACATTAGAGGATTAAATCCTAGAAAAGCGCCTGGTTATGACGGTATTACTAATCGAATGATTAAGTATTTTCCGGATAACCAGTTGCAGTCATTGTTGAACATAATAAACAATTCGATGCGCCTTAAAAGATTTCCTCGAAGGTGGAAGCATGCCATCGTGGTGATGATTCCGAAGGAAGGACAAAATCCGACCTTCCCACAAAATTATCGTCCAATCAGTCTGCTTTGCAGTTCAGCTAAGTTGGCTGAGAAAATCGTCCTGGAAAGGCTCGACGATGAAGTGGATGACAGAAATGTCCTACCGAATGAGCAGTTCGGTTTCGCCGAGCTCACTCCACCGAGCTTCAGGTTCTGAGGCTGGTGGAAGATACCATAAATTCATTAAATACCAACAACAGCGCCCATGTTATACTTCTTGACATCAGTAAAGCGTTCGATAGAGTATGGCATGAAGGCTTGCTTTCAAAATTGATAGACTTCCACTTGCCTCTGGGTCTGGTGAAGTGGCTAAAATCATTTCTCATGGGTAGGACATTCCAAGTCAAGGTCGACAATTGTCTCTCGGATTCGAGAGCAATTGAGGCCGGCGTTCCTCAGGGGGCAATATTGTCTCCTATGCTCTACGCCCTTTACACGTCAGACATACCCAGGAGTGAACACGTGAAGATTTCCTTTACGCTGATGATACGGCCTTACTTTCTTCTTCAGCCGACCATCTGATGGGTGTCGTCTATTTGCAGAATGCATTAGACGATCTCCAGCAGTGGTATCTGGAGTGGAAAATAAGGGTGAATCCTGACAAAACGCAGGCTATTTCGATGGGTCGCAAGAGAAACAACCCAGAGAGAGGAGTGACTGTCTCTGGAAGGAGATTAATTGGTTGGAGCAGGTCAAGTACCTCGGAGTTACATTGGATCGCCGACTCACCTGGAGGCCACACGTTAAATTGATAAAAATAAAATACATAAGAAAATCGCATCACTCTATCCGTTAGTAAACAGGAAAAGTAAACTTTCCCTGAAAAATAAAGTTATGATCTACAAAATGGTTTTCAGACCTGTCATTTTGTATGCCTCAGCCGCTGGGGCCAGACCTGCAGAACGAGCATTTGCGTCCTGGAACGGGCGCAAATGAAAGTTCTGCGTATGATAACGAACGCTCCGTGGTACGTGCGGAACGAACGGATACTTGAGGACTTAAATCTGCCTTCCATCAGAAGTATCATTAGAGAACGCAATCAGAGAGTATTTGATTGTGCAATAGCCCACGAGAATCCTCTTGTGAGGGAAGCAACTGATTACAATATTGACGACCCTTCGCGTTTTAAACGTCCCAGGCGCTCTCTGGAGTGATGGGCTATTTATTAATCCATACAGGGTAGTGAAAGCTGCATCCTCTCTAGAAATTAATATTTTTCAAAACTTTCAGATCAAAAATTATTTCTCGGCTATTTTTGAGAATCACCACCATGGCAATGACTGGAGATTCTTCTTTAGTCCTTGTCCAATCAAAATTCAAATTTCGTGAATGGCTGTAGCCCACTTGTTTTTATGTTGAAAGAGTAAGAGCCTCCGGGTTACACTCGAATATAATAGTGATAGTAGACCCTGATCCATGGCAATAAAAATAACCTTATTTGTCAAATATTGACAAGAAAGGTGTTGTTAGATTTAGAATGTCATGCTCGATCGAAATCAGTGAAAATATATAAGATGTCCCATTTAAAAATCGAAAGTTGGGGTCATTTCAGGTCAAACCGAAAGTACGGAAAAGCAAGTAAATATGTCAAAAAATGTGAATTGAACTATAATACACAACCCCCAAATTTCGTTTTTCTATTTTCAATAATAAAAAAGTTATAGTGGTGAGCCACCTTAGAGAATCACCCGGTATGGAAGAATTAAAATATTATCAGAGTTGCCAAAAATACTCTATAGGGGATCATTTCTTCATATCGGAAACATAGAAATGAATTTGCATATCCAAAATGGCAGCAATTAAAAAAAAATCATTACGAACGGGCAAAGAGTAGGGTTATTTTTAACCGACGAAACCAAAAAGGAGGAGGTTCTCTAGTCGACGCGTATATTTTTTTTATGTTTGACCACGCATAACTTTTTACTGAGACGTCCGATTTCGATAATTATTTGTATTAAACTGAATGATGAAGAAACTGAGGACCCACAAATAATATCCGAAGCCTTTAATAACTTTTTCATACAGGCCCCTTATGATACCATCAATAAAATCAACACAAAAGGAAAATCACCAAGCACTTCTCAGAGAAGTATAACTAACAGTATTTTTGTAAAAAATGTCACAGAGGAAGAAATTAGGGACATCATAAAATATAAACTAAAGAAAAAACATTCCTGCGGTCCTGATGAAATATCAGGTTATTTGATTAAAAAAATTGCTGATTACATCATCGAACCCCTCACTCATATAATAAACATATCTTTTCAAGAGGGTATGTATCCCACCAGATTGAAGAATGCACTAGTCTCCCCGATTTTCAAAAAATCAGACCCGCATAATTTAGAAAATTACCGGCCAATCACAGTGCCTCCCGTACTCTCGAAAATTTTCGAATATTCTATGCTTTCTCAACTCCTCAACTTTTTGAACGTGAATAACTTACTTCATCCCGATCAACATGGTTTCCGTACAGGACATTCAACTATCAGTGCTATTAACTCTTTTTATGGAAACATTATACAATCTATTGAAACTGGACAAAATCCAACAGGAGTCTTCTGCGATCTTAGTCGAGCTTTCGACTGTGTAGTACATGAAAAATTTCTTGATAAACTTTATCTTAATGGAATAAGAGGTAAACCTTACGAATGGTTCAGTTCCTTTCTTGAAGGAAGAATCCAGCGGGTAAAAATCAATCACACCAACAATATTAAAACAATAACCCATGTCTCAAATCCACAACAAAATAACATTGGTGTTCCCCAAGGGTCCGTCCTAGCACCTATACTCTTCATAATTTATATAAATGAACTGCCAACTGTTCTACCAAGAGCCTTCACCTGTTTGTATGCTGATGATGCTACCCTGCTTTTCTGTGATAAATCCGCAGTAGAACTCCAAAATAAAATAAACAACACAACTGATGCCCTACATAGTTGGCTGAGCAACAACTCTCTGTTTCTCAATACCTCAAAAATAAGTTTTACTACTTTTCATACCAGGCAAAACACCAATCCACCTTCCCTGGACCTGAACATCTGCGGCACACCTCTTGAACATAGTACATCCTCCAAATTCTTAGGTATAATCGACAACGATCTTAGCTTTAAATCACATTGCAATAATCTGACTAGCTCTCTACACTCCAAATGCTACCAAATTAGAATCCTCAAACGCGTTTTGGACAAACCTAGTTTGCTCCTATTTTATCACGCCCAGGTACAATCAAGAATTTGCTACGCAATTACAATATGGGGGAGCTCCCCAGCAGCGAAAGACGTATTCATCGCACAAAAGCGAATAATACGTTGCCTTGCAAACGTCTCCCAGCAGACGTCATGTCGAGATCTTTTTAAGAAACTTGGAATTCTACCACTCCCTGGTCTTTTTATCTTAGAAGTCATAACATATATTCACGCGAATAAAAAAACGTTTCCCACAAACAACCAATATCACAATTATAATACGAGGAAAAAAAACGACTTCCATTTACCACCCTCACATCTCACCATTTCTCAAAAATCACTGAACGTGATAGGACTGAGATTATACAATGTACTTCCAAATGAGCTAAAAGTAATAGAACAGACGCATATTTTCAGAAAAAAAATCAAAGCATTTTTATTGGGCATTACTCCATACAACCTTGATGAATATTTTGAATATTTTTAATGTTTTCTTGACATGATTTTTGGGTAACCTTCCACAGTCTGAAAATGAAAATATAATCAGGAAAATCTATACAAGTGTAGAAAGGGCAAACTGATTAGTTCACCCCGATAAGTTATTGCGTTCACCAAATTATATTTCCTATGTTTTATTTTTATTTTATTGTTATAACAAACATTTTACCTGAATTTGTTTATTTATTTTTGATTTTTTTTGATGTGTGTCTCATTTTATCTATATCCAACTATGTATTGTATTTTATGAATAACTTTATTTATACATGTACTTTGTTTTGACTTGTCCTATAGCTTTATGAGCTCGCATTTGGATCAATAAACTATCTATCTATCTATCAATTGTGAAATTAAGACTAAGAGAAAAAATCGAATAGGGGCCAGCAAATGAATGTATTTTATTTTCTAAATCGAAAGCCGTCCGCCGGATGAAAAAAGGCAGACAACCATTTCCATGATGAAATAGAGGACAATTACAAAAAAAATATTTATTTGGAAAAAAAGACAGTGGCGTATCATTATTTTTATCAAAAATATGACAAGGCAAGTTAACTTGGACGCCACTGATGAAAATTAAGAAATCCTTCATCATGGAAAAAATGTATTTGTATGCGAACTTTGCATGAACCAAAATTGAAAAAAAAGCCAAAGCGGTTTCAGAGATATTGGGGAAGAACTGATTTTTTTGTTTTTCAGTGGATAGGGTGTACTTCGAAGTTGGTCCCATATGAATATAAAAGATGGAATATTCCCCTAAGGGTAGCAAAATGAAGGATATTGATCACTCACCCTCTGAATTCTGGTCCGTTGACCGATTCTATCAGGCATAACTTTGTACTGGGTTCATCGATTTGGATGATTCTTCTTCATTAAATAAGGTATAACCTCATAGTTGATTATATTTGGATTTCGAATGGTATTATCCACCCTTACGGGAGAAAATAGGGGATAATTGATTTTTCGCTTGTGAACATTGGCATACATATGTAGTTGACAATGACAGATCGCTACTGTCATTATTTTTGTTTTCCTACATCCGTCATAATCATTATATTTTATGGAATGATATACAAAGTAATGAAATGAACTAACCAGAACAACAAAAATAATTTATATTACAATAAATAGTAAAAGTAGATAATCATATTATTTAACTGGTAATAGTTGAAGTAAGGTGGGTAAGTAAGTATTTTGGAAATAATAAAAAAACAAGTAGGTAGTAATTAGTAGATTTCAGCCACAAAAAGTCGAAAAATAAAAACTTTTCAACAAAAAATTAAACCGACGAAATACGGAACTGAAAATAAAAAAATGAAATAAACTTCTTAGTCTCAATAACTAAGCTCCTAAACTAATGTAAGTAACTAATTTTGAGTCGGCGCCAAACGAACAATCAACGAACATCATTAAATTACTTCAAAAAAATTATCAGAATGTCACCGCACAACTCGATGCCATCATTTTACGCCTTACCTAATTCATTTGCTTGTTTGTTTGGCGCCGACTCAAAATTAATTACTTACATTAGGAGCTTAGTTATTGAGACTAAGAAAGTTTATTTATTTCTCACTTTTCAGTTCCGTATTCCGACGGTTAATTTTTTTTTTTTTTAGTTTTTCTAACCGAAGAAACCAAAAAGGAGGAGGTTCTCTATTCGACGCGTATATATTTATTTTTCATGTATGACCACATACTAACTTTTTACAGAAGAGTCCGATTCCGATGATCCTTTCTGCATTGGGTAGGGTGTACTTCGAAGTTGGTCCCATTTGAATTTGAACACAAAAATCCATCCCTAAGGGTAGCAGAATGAGAGATATTGATCGTTCACCCCTCTGAATTTTGGTCCGTTAACCGATTCTATCCGTATAACTTGGGTGGGTTTTCCGATTTGGATGATTCTTCCTTTATTAGATAGGGTATACCTCATAGTTCATCATATTCCAATTTGAAGTTTGAAGTTTGTTCATTTCTGAAAAGGTTATACATTTGTTTAACATAGATCATTTGGACCATTCGGAGATAGGTGGAAGGCAAACTAAGCGCATTTGGCTTGTTTTTTGCTCCCCATCTTCCGCCTCATGGTGACACTTTTATAAATCGAACATGGTAGGACAGATATAATAATCACTAGGTATATAATATAAGATAATAAGCCGCGAACACACGATATAACAGAGAAAGTTGGTAGAGCGAGAACATGGTAGTGATACATTTATAGTATATTATGAGGATATGATGATACAGTAAAAAAGGTTGGTGCAACGTAAAACCGTGGTTTTATATTTACAATATATTCAGTTCGGTTAAAAAGGATTCTTATTGGGTAACGGATTCTATATTATAAAGGTGCGTTTTTCAGGAGGGTCATTATAAGTTGGTTGTTATCTATAATGAAATTTTTGATGTTTGTTTTATATATTTTGAAATTGGAAGTTTTTCTTATACCGCCTGGTAGTATATTATATAGTTTTGGACCAAAATAAAATATTGTTCTCTGCGTATGACTTTTTTTAAAGAATGGTACGGTTTTGTGCATATCTGGTATTCTTAGTTTTAATCGTGTTTTGAGTTGTTTTATTGGAATAGATCCAAACGAGACATTGGAACGCGTATAGACTCCTGACGTCAAGTAAATTAGTTTCCTTATACAATAGTTGGGTATCGAAACGTTTAGGTTTTCCAAAGATTATTTTTATAATTGAATTTTGGGCCACTTGAATATTATTTAGTACATTCTCGAATACTCCACCCCATACTGTTATACAATATCTAATTAATGATTCAACCAGGGAATTGTAAATTATCATCATGTTTTGTTTAGTAAGAACAGCACGAAGGTTGTATATTTTATATGTCAGCTGCCTAAGTCTTTTGACCATATGAGAGACATGTTCATCCCATGTCATACGCTGGTCCAAAAATACACCTAGATATTTTATTTTCACCACTTTCTCAATATTTGGGCAGTTGCAAGATATTTTAGGGCAATTTGGCTGATGTATCTGAATGTTTTGCATCTCGGGCTGTTGGTTATTTTGAAGAGAAAATGTTATAAATTTAGTTTTTGAAACATTGAGATTGAGGAGATTTTCATTCAACCATATCTGTATGTGTTCTAAGCTTTGTTCTGCTTCATTGTATGCCTGTTGCCACGTTTTAGCTTTGAAAATAATTGTTGTATCATCAGCGTATGAAATGAGGTGACCTTTAATATTTCTAATGTCAAATAGGTCGTTGATATAAGTTAAAAACAGTATCGGACCTAAAACTGTGCCCTGTGGTACCCCAACAGAAATTTCGCGAGAACTGCTAATGAGGGTCACCGATTTTGACACGTTGGCTTCTGTGAGATAGGTAGTTTTTGAAAATTGTATTTGCTGGTCCTCGGACACCATACGTGTATAGTTTGTTTAACAGTTTTTCGTGTGAAACTGTATCAAAAGCCTTGGCTAAATCCAAAAAAACTGCTAGGCACTTTTCGGAATCATCCAAGGCCCCTGTTGTTTGTGATATGAAATTCAATATGGCGGATTCGGTACTACTTTTTTTTATGAAACCGAATTGTCTCTCTGTTATAACATGTTTTTCTTCATAAAAATTTACCAAGCGTGATTTCAAGGCATGTTCTAGTATTTTCGCGAAGTTATCAATCACAGAGATTGGCCGGTAGTTTCCCATTTCTGATTTGACACTTGATTTGAAAATGGGAGTAACTCTCGATTCTTTCCATTGTGTTGGTATTGTTCCTGTTTTGAAAATTAAATTTATTAAATAGGTTAATGGTTCTACTAGATAAGGGTGATAAGCTTTAATTAGTTTTGTTTTTATTCCATCGGGTCCAGGTGCACAATTATTTTTTAATTTAGAAATAATTTCTATAATCTCTTTTTTATTTACAGGTGTGAGGAAGAGTGAGCTGGTAACAGATTTATCTTTTTTATAAAATTAGGTGGTGTAGTATGTGGTACATCGGTTTTTTGAGTCATTTTTATCCCTACATCTGTGAAGTATTCATTGAATGCCTGCGCTTTGTCTCTATCATCCGATAATATTGTATCGTTGACTTTTATGTAGCCTATTTGAATTTTTTTTGTAGTTTTGTTTGTTAGTTCGTTTATTATTTCCCAAGTTTTTTTGCAGTCTCCTCTGTTTCCATTCAATTTATCTTTGTAGTATTCATTTTTTGTCATTCTTAATAGTTTATTAAGCTCATTTCTATATCTTTTGTAGGCAGTATTCAATTCTGGATTAAATTCTTTATTTAGTTTCAGTTTCATTTTATCTCTATGTTTTATAGATTCTATTAATTCATGAGTTATCCATGGTTTGATCCTACAGTTGGAGGCTATTATTTTGTGTTGTGTAGTACAAATATTTAAATGTTTTGTTATTTTAGTAATGAAATTGTTATAAGCTTGTTGTGCTTCATCACAAGATAAAACTTTCGCCCAATTTTCATTCTGCATGAGAATGTTCAATTTTGTATCATTTGTTTTTGTATAATAACGAAGGACTTTTTCGTTTTGTTCTTTATTTACATTTGATTTTTCATTTATTGAGATGAGGAGAGATGTAGTGAAATGGTCTGTTATGTTCGTTCCAATAATCGAGGAAAATATTGATATTTTTTCAGTTGTTTTTTGTTTTCTAACAAATATATTTGGAATGGAATAATCCACCCCTATGGGTAGAAAAATAGGCGATGATTAATTTCCACTTGTGAACATTGGCACACATATGTAGTTGACATTGACAGATCCTCCTACATCCGTCACTATAATTACATTCTATGAAAGCATGGAATTATATACAAAAATAATTTATATTATATAACAATAAATAGTTAAAGTAGATAATCATACTATTTAACAGTTAATAGTTGAAGTAAGGTGGTAAGTAAGTATTTTGGAAGTACTAAAAAATTAAGTAGGTAGTAATTATTAGATTTCAACCACAAAAAAATGAAAAATAAATTTTTTCAAAAAAAAATTAAACCGACGAAAAATTCAACTGAAAAGCAAAAAATAAAATAAACCTTCTTAGTCTTAATGATAATTGAGCTCCTAAACTAATGTGAGTAACTAATTTTGAGTCGGCGCCAAACAAACTAGCAATTGAATTAGGTAAAGCGTAAAATGATGGCAGGGAGATGCATAGTGGCGTTTTGATTACTTTTTCGAAGTAATATGATGATTCAATTCAAATGGTTCAATTAAGACTAAGGTTTATTTTATTTTTTGCTTTTCAGTTGATTTTTTCGTCGGTTTAATTTTTTGTTAAAAAGTTTTTATTAAAGAAAGAAAGAAAAAATCATAAGAAAAAGTTTTTTACAATCTAATTTCAGGTCTATTTGTGATATTTGAAATATAAATCTGGCATAATTGAAAATTGGGTTTTTTTCATTATGAACTTAATCAATCAATAAAATGGGAATTTTTAGGTTTGTTTCCAAATGCTGGTGCCAAATTTAAGGAACTGGTTTTCACAATGACTTTCGCTGTTGCATTGGTTCAGGTCTTGAACTTCGTTAAAAAAAATTATATCTTTCTAAATTCAAATAGACAAAATAGAACAATTTTTTCGACCGCAATCAAGATTTATGGAAAAAAAGAAAAACATGTATTCTGCAGTACAACGTCATACCTGAAAAAATATTGATGAAATGTTTAAAGAATTCGTCGACCATTTCAATGTGTTTTAGGAAACGAAAAATCGAATGTTCAACTAATGATCACGTAAAACAAAAAAAAACATTATTAGATGAGCTGTTATCTGAAATAGAACTAAAACACTTGAATTCGGTTAGAAAAACCATTCCAGGGGACAATAACTACTTCGAATAATATAAGCAGAATAAAAAAATCAATTGAAAAAAAATTTGTCAAGAAAAACGGAATTAGTCTGATTATTTTTTGACATTTCTAGAAACCAATGGAAACTTTCAATTCAAATCATGCATGTACGTTTTGGCCAATCAAAACATTAAATATTGGGAATATTCTACCTAGAATAATTTGATGTATTTTATTTTTATTGTCTGACAACGTATATTTCCAATTTGACGCATGTCATCAGTTCGCATGAAAAGTGAGAACTGAATCAAAACCGGTTTAGTACATTGTATCATTGTACGAGGAAATATGTTTATGATAGTAACATAAAAAAATAATCTATAGAATAACACACGAGAGTTCGATAGAGTAGAAAATATTTCTCCAGATTTATTTCTCAAACTTGTTGCCATTTGGCAATAGCCACTCGATCCCGTTGGGCTCTCGTGTCTATTGCCTGGCTAGATTGGACGACAGATTGAATAGCCTGCTAGGTCCCCAGATTTAACTCCCATTGACTTTTTTCTCTGGGTTACTTAAAAAGTAAAGTGTACATAAATCGACCTACCAATTTGGAAGACCTTAAAGAGATAATTCGAAATGAAATTCAACGAATTACACCAGAGAAGTTGTCAACTAACCCAAGGAGCTCAGTTCCAGTATTTGATGTAAATTTGTTATTTGTTTATTTTTACTACTTACTTATAATATTTTCAATGCAAAATAAATAATTAAATGAATGTTAAGAAATATAAACCCTGGTTTTTTTATACTCAGTTCACTGTAACTTGATGGTTGAGCTTTCAATTTTTGTTATAAAAATATACCCTTTCAATTTAAAACAAATATCGATGACGTCATATCTTGTAAGAATGGTGGAGTAAAATTTTTTTTTTTAAATCTAGAAAACTAAAATACAAAATCGACCTGTCTGAGATAATGGAGCGTTTCCAAACATTATGAACGCACAAAAGGAAAAAGAATGTTTGAAAAAGAAAAGCGCACAGAGTCACTCATTTCATTAACAATCCTTTGCGAAGAGCGAAATCAAAATGGAATAAAACCAGCGGGAAGTTTGAATTTGACAAATGTACCACTTAGCCTAGCACAAGCGCTGTCAAATTAAGTTTGGGCGGAAACGCCTTACGCTTCTGTTTACTTAGGGTGTTCTGTCTCAACACCTCTGCCACGTGGATCTCGGAACTCTAGAAACCATGGCTTGTCTAAAGAATATTTTGACATCCGGTATTGCTCAATCTGGAATGGGAATCTTATCACAAGATTATTCAGTTCAATAATGTGTATAGATTCCAATCTAGATATCCCTTTTTTTTGCGTATCTACTAACATAGTACCGATTATTATCAGAATATTATCAGCGTATCAACGGAGGTATCTCAGATATTTTTCAAAAACATCGCACTCTAACAGTAGATCTTCCACGGATAAAATTCAATCAAGTGAAATGCCAAATATCTGAGGGAATTTCTATATAAGGAACTCTAATGGGACATAACATAACCTATCGGCGCAATGTTCTAGAAGTTTGGAAAATTGTCAAAAAAAAAATTTCTGTTCTTATTTAGCCTATTTTTCCACTGAATTCTCAAAATGTTTCTCAAAATATTTAATATTTTCAACTCAACGTTAGCTACTTTCTGCTAATTTAATATTTTTTTCCAGACCTGTTTTAATTGCCTCATTTTCTATCTAAATTTTTCAGGCCTTTCATATAGACTTTTTTCTAGATTTCTAGTTTAGAGTTGGATTGGGATTTTTTTTCTGATTTTGTTGGCATTTTTTTTCTAGACTTTTTTGTCAGATTCTTAAGACTTTAATTCTGTTTTTTTCTAGGCGTTTTCCATAAACTTCTATTTCTATATTAAAGCAAAACAAATACATGTTTCTAGCATTCTTTCCTATCTTTCTAGAAGTATTGTGGATTTTTTTTTTTTTATGCGTTTTTCGTAGTTTTCTGTTTCCAGTTTTTCATAGATTTTTTTCTATTTTTTTAGAAATCTTTCTCTGGATTTCTCCTACCAGATTCATTTTTCTAGACTTTTCTGTACACTTTCTTCCACTTCTTCTAGTCCTGAGAAGTCTTGAAGACCAAAAAAGGCAAGAAATAATAGTTTTCTCAAGATTTTTCTGTTTTTTCAATCTATTTTTCCACTGAATTCTTAAAACCTTTTCAAGAATCTTCAAATTTTTTTTAGACCTGTTCCAACTAGCCTCATTTGCTATGATAATTTTTTCAGGACTTTTTATAGACTTTTTTCTAGCTTTTTTTAGAGTTGTTTTGGGAATTTTTTTCTGGAACTTATTTTGCTAGATTTTGATAGCATTTTTTTTCTTTCTAGACTTTTTTGTCAGATTCTTAAGACTTTAAATCCTGTTTTTCTTTCTAGACGTTTTTCCTATACTTCTATTTCCATGATGTTAATCCATATTAAAGCAAACAAAATACATGTTTCTAGCATTTTTTTCTTCTATCTTTCTGGAATGTATTGTCAGATTGCTTTGATTTTTTTTGGGCGTTTTTTTTTTCTAGACTTCTCTCTCTAGATTTCCAGATTCTAGACTTTTTTGTAGACTTCCTTCCACTTCTCTTAGCCCTGAGAAGTCTTGAAGTTCAAAAAAACCAAAAAAATTATAGTTTTTCAAGATTTGACTGTTTTTTCAAATCTATTTTTCCACTGAATTCTTAAAACCTTTTCCAGACTTTTTTGTAGACTTTTTCCTTTTTTAAATAATTTTTTTTCAAGATTTGTCTGTTTTTTTAGTCTATTTTTCCACTGAATTCTTAAAACCTTTTTCAGAATCTTAAAAAAAAAAATCTAGACCTGTTTCAACTGGCCTCTTTTTCTATCTTATTTTTTTAGGACTTTTCTTTTTTTTTTTTATTTTTTTTTTTTTTTACTTTTTTTCAGGTTAAATTAAACCTTTTTTTTGATGTTAATCCATATTAAGCAAACAAAATACATGTTTCTAGCATTTTTTGCTATCTTTCTGAAATGTATTGTCAGATTGACTTTGATTTTTTTTAGGCGTTTTTCATTTTTTTCTAGACTTCGTTCTCATATTCCACCTTCCAGATTCATTTTTCTAGACTTTGTTGTAGACTTTCTTCCACTTCTTTTAGTCCTGAGAAGTCTTGAAGACCAAAAAAACTGAAAAAATTATAGTTTCATCAAGATTTGACTGTTTTTTTATTCTATTCATCCACTGAATTCTTAAAACCTTTTTCAGAATCTTATTTTTCTTTCCAGACCTGTTTCAACTGGCCTCATTTTCTATTTTAATTATTTCATGCCTTTTTATAGACTTTTTTCTAGCTTTTTTTAGAGTTGTTTTGGAATTTTTTTTCTGAATTATTTTGTAGATTTTGCTAGAATTTTTTTTCTTCTAGACTTTTTTGTCAGATTCTTAGACTTTAAATCCTTTTTTCTCCCTAGGCGTTTTTTCATATACTTCCAGTATTCAGACTTTTATTTTAGTTTTTTTTCTATACTTTTTTCTCTAGTTTTCTGCTTCCAGATTGATTTATGTATACTTTTTTATTTATTTCATTACTGAGAAGTCTTGACATGCTATCATTTTTATGGAATTTATTTTCCACCTGCATTCACTGCTTCATTTTTCTATCACCGCCTTCAATAGCTAGATCTGAATATCTCATCACTTGGACATAATATTTCATTCACACCGTAAACAACCCTTCATATTATATTTGGTTTAATGAAACGAATAGGGCTATTAAATTGCACGTATCGAAAAATACATTCACGGAAAATCGATAACGTTCAATCTGGTGATGCATTTCATGGACTTTCATGCTGAAATTGGTTGGCTTTCATTGAAGTTTACACTGGATTACATTCGACTGGGTAGTGAATAAATGGAGACAATAGTGAATTTACCATCATTATGTGGATTCCCTATTTTGCTATCACACCAAAGCCACACATGAATTATCAGATGGTGTTACATGGAAGTACTGGATGGAAACGAGATGCTATCCAGGATCAAATCAAATTTATTGCTATAAAATTTAAAAATAAACATAATGACAATACTATAGATTGTAGATGGGATATGGCTTTTCAGCCTCTCCGTACCTCGACCTGTGAGTTCTTTCGTACATTAACCCTTCATCTATTCAATGCTCGGGATTCCAAGACTCCTTGCGAAGCGTATCAGTTTCCTGGGAGCTGAGTTCCTGATGTCTGAGGGCGTTAGTGGAACACCTTCGAAGATCTTGAGCCTTTTGCGAAACAAAGCAGGTGTTCTGCAATTCCAGCGAAGTTCTCGCAGTAACGGCACAGTTCACTGTCTGAACTATCCATTTTTTCAGGCGATACCTCAGAGGACAATGTCCGGTGAGCAGTTTCATGTCTTTCTTGTCCAACTCGAGGAGCTGTTCAGCTTTCTTTGGCGATAGGCTCAGAATCCTTTTTGCCCTGGAACCTCATTCCAGTGAGTTTTAATTTGGTCAGATTCCCAGCGCCGAAACTCTTGGTTGATGTGGGCTTTGGAAAGACCACAAAAGGGTTCTGGGCCAGAAAATTGAGTGTTTGTGCCTTCCTTGGCAAGGCTGTCCGCTTCTTCATTGCTTTTGATTCCCTTGTGACCTGACACCCACATCAGAGTAGCCTGATTGTTCGTAGCCAGTTGTCTTAGGGAGAGTTTGCAGTGCCAAGCAGTCTAGACTTTAGAGCTTTCAGTGCTGCTTGGCTGTTTGACTGGATATAGATCTTTGCCCCCCTGAAGCACCTTTCAAGGCATTCTTGGGCGCAAATTCCTATAGCACGGGTTTCGGGGCTTGAAAAATTGTTGGGGCTTTGCCTAGGGATTTTGAGAGCCTAAAATCAGGACCCGTTTCTTCCACTCCAGCCCTTTCGTCCATTTTGGAATATCGGTAGACCATACTGATGCAATCCTTTCTAGTAGAGGCCCGTTTGTTGTGAATATATGGTGGTTGTTTATAACTACTTCATAATTCATTTCCAAGCTGTGCCTAGCTGGCATGATATCTGAGGGCTTGTACCTGGATTCTAGGGGAATTTTTCCAAAATCCTCAGATGTCCAATCAGATTTCCAGCCTTCAATTTGATGCCTGGTGCAGTCTGGAGAACTTTTGCCGCTTCTTTCATTACACACAAGTTAGTGGCGGAAGATTCAGCATTACCTCTAGTGCTGCAGTGGGGCATGTGAATATTGTCCCAGTGATTCCCAAACAGGCTGATCAGTGCACTTTCTGCAGCTTGATTTGTGCCGAGAGCTGTTGGGTTTTTGGCCACCATTCTGATGAGGTGTAGGTGACCATGGGTATTATTGTTTACCTGAAAGATATACCTCAATCCGTGGTCGAAGAATCCATTTTTGTACTTTTAGGAAAAGTATGACTTCTTTCAAGGACATAATTTAATGTCAAAAGTACACGTCTTTTTTTTAACAACAGAACATCATAATAATTTAGGTAATATATACAAAGTGATTCAAACTATAACATTCTCCCCTCTAGTAATTTAATTCCATGAATTAAACTACGATTTATATTCTGACGTCTAGAACTATACGCCTGGAAACTGGTCTCCGAAAAATTGTACCGCTACTGTTTTTGACATCGACGATTCTTATTTTCCCATCTTGGGCAGGATAAATATTTGTGATAATACCCTTTTGCCAAAAGTTCTTGGTCCATTCGGGTCTACCATTATAACAATGTCCCCAACGCTAACCGTCTTCATATCTTCAAACCACTTTGTCCATTTTATAAGACTTGGCAAATATTCTTTAGTCCATCGTCTCCAAAATAAATCTGCCATTCGTTGTGCTGCTCGCCAACTGGACATCAAATTAAAGTTTCTTTCAGAAGTTTAGGTACAGGAAAGTGCGGAATAAGGTGGACCAATGAGAAGTGATTTGGAGCCAACGCTTCTGCATCATATGAATCCAGAGAAACATGAGTTAAGGCCTAGAATTCAAAGTATTCTCACACTCTATAAGGAAAGTTCTCAGAATATGTTCTTCCGGATATCTTGATTTCAGAACTTCCTTGAGAATCTTCTTGACGCTCTGTATGAGCCTTTCCCAACAACCTGCCATATGGGGTGCAGCAGGTGGATTAAAAAACCATTTGATCCGTTTCATAGAACAAATTCGCATGATTTCATTCTGATCAAGTTCATCCATTTCAATTCCTTTTCAGCCCCATTGAAATTTTTTCCATTGTCACTATATAATTCATCTGGATATCCTCTTCGACAACCAAACTGACAAAGTATATTTATGGAGGAATTTGTGCTCAGGTCATGTGCAATTTCAAGAAATACTGCCCTAGTCACCATACATGTGAATATAACTCCGTATCTCTTTTCACGGCTTCGTTTCACCGTTACTTCGAGAGGTCCAAAATAATCCACTCCAGTTTTCATGAATGGTCTTGTTGTTGGTTCTACTCTATAATTCGGTAACTGTCCCATCATGGGTACCTTTGGAAGTGATCTTCGATTTTTACAATATTGACAACTGTTCCAGGTGCTTCTCACGGCTTGTATGATCCTGATTATCCAAAATTTTTGTCGAAGATTATTATTCACAGTTTCTTGTCCGTGGTGATGAAAATTTTCATGATAATATTGAATCAATAGTTTCGTTATTCGGTCATGTGGATCTAATATAATAGGATTTTTTGTAGCGTCAGTCAACGATGAAGATTTGTCCAATCTACCATTGAGTCTTAGAAGTCCATCTTTGTCAGAGTAAGTACAGGATAGGCATATGTGACCATGGGTTTGATAATCGTTTGATATAACCAGTATATCATTTTCGGCTTCCAACCCCATGTCTTGCCAGAAACATTGCGGCACATCCAAGTTGCCGCTGTAGCTTTGGAAGGAATATTTTCAATATGACTGTTCCATGTTAGTCTCTGGTCGATTATGACGCTCAGGTTTTTGACTCAATTGGAAAAAGTTAGCTGATTTCCATTCAGGGTTGGGGCATTCAGTTCATACTCACGCCTCTTTGTGAATGGAGCCAGCACTGTTTTGCTAGGATTCACATTTAGTCCCCCCTTTGCGCACCAGCTTCTGATTATATTTAGGCATGAGATTGGATATTATCCAATCATGTTTGCCCCTAATGGTGACGTCCAGGTCATCGGCGTAACCTTGAGTCGTAATTCCAGATTCATGTAGCTTCACTATCAGATTATCCATGGTCAGTGACCACAGCGAAGGAGAGTACCCCAGCTTGGGGACAACCTTTTTCCGCCGTCATTCTGACCGTTTCCTCTACGAGACCAGCTACAATGATTCTGCTTTTCAGCATTGCATGTATCCATCTGATCAGTGAGGTTTATATTCAGGGCCGGATTGAAAGGTGTGGAGGCTCTGGGGCAACAAAGGAGTGGAGGCCCCTAATCATTTTTCAAACAATTTTTTATTTATTTATTGCGGAAAAAATCAAATTATGTCGACACGAGCATATGTAGGTATAATAAAATACAAGAAATACATTAAATTACAGCGTAAACGAATGGATTCTTGCGAGCTTTTTTCGACGAAAAATCATTGATGATTTCGGTCAAATCCAGCGAAAATCATTCTCAATGCTAAGAAGCGATAACTTTGATAGGCGGCTTCGTCTCATCGTAATTCGCCTATTTTTTTCATTTTGGAAAATGAGCGCTTTCCAGTGCAATTTGACATCATCACATTCTCAGTTGTAATATCACAAGAGAGTGAAAATAATTCGACAGATTTTCGAAAACTTGTTGCCAGGCAATAGACAAGAGACCAACTGGCTCGAGTGGCTATTGCCAACAAGTTTGAGAAAGACATCTAGATAATTATTGTCTACTATATCGAACTCTCGTGTGGTATTCTTCAGATTATTTTTTGATGTTACGATCATAAACACATTTCCTTGCAAAATTATATAATGTACTAAACCGGTTTTGATTCATTTCACACTTTTCATGCGAATTGATGACAGACGTCAAATTAAAAATATAGGTTGTCAGACAATAAAAACAAAATACCTCAAGTTATTCCCGCGACAATTTTCTAGGTAGAATATTCCCACTATTGATTGGCCAAAACGTATATGAATTATTTGAATTGAACGTTTCCATTGGTTTCTAGCAATGTCAAAAAATAATCACTGTAATTTCAATGTTTGAGAATGTAGCTCTGAAATTTTGGTTTTCAAGAATTTGATAGTAGAACATCTTAGATAGATAGATAGTCCTTTTCAGAAGAATTTACATTTGTTGCGGGATGTCATCCTTCTCTTAGACTCACACTTTCAGATTTCGGGATTTCTCTGTTACAAGCGCGCCACCAGCGGAGCATTGTCAACCAATAATAGGAAAACAGGTATAGACGGGCAAAGTGTTTGTAGAATTGGCGAAAATACTCAACAAATTTGAACTTTGTTCTATTATGGAATGCACAGGGCTCTTATAAATAATTTGATGCAATCATATTCATAAATTGAAATATTATTTTCTTTTGCTTATGATTATTGAATTTCATTGTGTATTTAGATCGCTTGTGTCATTCGAAGAATACATCGACAGAAAATCCTTCATTTTATAAAAAAAAATGTATATATGTTTTTAAATTTAATTGTTCTTGTTTTTACAGCTAATTTCGATACGATATAATATTTTGTATAATAGTATGATGTTTTACTTGGTGATTGTTTCTCGCATATACACATGATTCATCAGATCGAAGATTAATATTAACCATGGATTTTGACAAGAATGCGAAACATGTTTTTGAATGTTTTAAAACGAAAATGAAGGAAAAAAAGTGGAGAACTGCTCTTCCGTTGTCCAGATTTCTTATATATAATTTTGCATATCCTTCGGCATTTGTTAGGAAATTTTACCTAAAAATGGAGGCCCCTCTCTTGTGGAGGCCCCCGGGCTGCAGCCCCGTTTGCTCCCCTCTTAATCCGGCTCTGTTTATATTCCTTTCCTCCAGCGATCTGATGATGGAGTCATGTGGGGTGTTATCGAAAGCACCCTCTATATCTATGAATGCACAAGAGCCGTTTCTTTGGCCAAGTATGTCTTTTCAATGCTTTCAACTAAGCATTGTAGAGCATTAATCGTTGTTCTGCCTGCTTGATAGGCGAACAATTTTTTGTGACGCGGTATGTCCAAAATAATTTCACTTTTTATATAACAGTCTATAATTTTCTCCATTGTTTTCAGGAGTAAGGAGGTGAGACTGATGGGGCGATAAGACTTTGGTTCAGCTGGACGTCTACCAGGGGGGGGGAGGCTATAAAAAGCCGCACTCCCAAAATTGTGATTCCGTAGAACCACCATAGTTGAGAGAAAAATTGAATTACCTTTAACAATGTGCAAATCGACCTCTATGCCTTTTGAAATTTGCCCCCAGCGCCCTCTGTCGAGTAATTGTAATGTATCTTCTCTAAAAAAATACGGTATCTATTATTTTGATATCCCATATGACACTTTGCTCACTGAATTCAAATTAAAAAAACTTGAAAGTAGAAGGACAATTGCAAGTATACTATTTCTATATAAACTGGCCAACAATCAAATCAATTGCACGCAATTACTAAGTATGATTTATTTTTATGTCCCTCAATTTAATAGGAGAAATATGAACGAATTATTCGGTTATCAACTCCACGTTCTAATCTTGGCCTACGAACTCCTCTGTACAGATTATGTCTCACAGCAAACGAATACCTACACAACGTAGATATTTTTTTTGAAACCTCCTCTAGTTTTAGGCGAAAGATATCAGTTTTATTTCCATGTTGAGTACTTATATTTATATTTATCATAATCACCAATATTACATACTGAATTTCCTGAATTCTCTTAACTTTTCATTGTATGAATAACATTTTATCTTCTTTTTTTTTCTCTTTTTATCTTTTCTTCTCTCGCTACATGAACAATTATGATGGGTATATGTAACAAGTACATTACTTCTGTTTGTTCAACTGCTATGTTAATATAAAATTATTTTTTTTCTTTCGATTTAAAATTTTAAAATCCTATTCACTTAAAGCTTTTGTATTCATTTCTAAGTAGTCTTACAATAGTAATCATGTAATATGACTATCTCTAAGAATTTCGTTGTAACAGTGATTATCTGTAATTGGATTTATTCTGTTGATTACAAAATAAATTAAATAAAATAAAAATAAATAGAAAGTAGGACCGGAAATACCATTCAATAAATTTCAAGCCTCAGATCCGCACTTATATTTGACATTTCAAATGACTATTGTGAAAAAACGTTTGGACGAAATTAAAAAAAAATAGGGTGGTTGAAAAAAGAATTGAATTATCTTCTCAACGATGTGCCACTTGACC